>JAADVB010000022.1:0-124397 GCA_023334545.1 Salisapilia sapeloensis | reverse complement strand
GGAGCTGTGGAAGAGTGCAGTCGCGAAGAAGTGTTCCGCCAATACAACACGAACGTCTTTGGTGTCATTGCTGTCACGAAAGCTGTGCTGCCTTACATGCGCAAGCAGAAATCCGGTGTCATTGCGAACATCGGTTCATTAGGAGGATGGGTCGGTGCGCCAGCTACATCCATGTACTTTGGAACGAAATTTGCTCTGGCAGGGCTTTCGCAAAGCTTGCGAAAGGAAGTGGAGCACCTTGGTATTGAAGTCACATGCATTGAACCTGGCATGTTCCGAACTTCCTTTGGCAATGGACGAAACATTGCTGAGAATAAGATTGAGGACTACAACTCGGTTACGAACCCAAGATACGAGTTTTTGGACAAGATGAATGGAAAGCAACCTGGAGATCCGTCCAAGGCTGGCAAGTTCATTGTGGAAGCTCTTACGAAGACTGGCCGCTGTGAAGGCAAGACACTTCCTGGTCGCATGCCGCTTGGAAAGGATGCCGTGGAAAGTGTGAAGAACGCTATTGACGCAAGCAAGACGGAAGTAGAAGCGTGGGAAGAGCTGACGACACCCATGGATTTCACAGAATAAATTTGATTTTTACCCGTCTTATCTTCTGTTGATCTGTGATGTCGTATCCAAAGATAGCAAAAGATATACTCTGGACAGAGCGTACGACAAGATATTGCTCTATCCTACAAAGCCATCCAGCAAAAAAGGTGCTGAACATATCTTTAGGATCAAATAGATAATACAGCTAGGATAAGTGTACCATCATGGTACCGAAATGCAATCGATCAGTTTGAAACCGCCATCTGTTCAAGCATCTGTTCATCTCTTGTCCTACAAATATATGAGCGCAACAAATAGTATTACTAAGTAAAACACATTGTATACTTTGAAACCGAGGATGCCATCAACAAACGCGTGAAATATTCACCTACTCCAGCTCTTTGGACATTGCTCACCGGCGTATCTCGACTTCACACCTTCGTGCCTTGTCGACCGACGTTAGTGACAGCCTTTTCGTGTCCACTTCGCTGCCGCAATCGCACTCTCCTACCTTGTTCCGAGGTCGAGTAGCGCACACCAGCGAGAGCATGCACCACCACTTTATGATACACGCAGCAGTATGTTCTCTAGTGGTCTTCTCCGTTCCTGTACACGCTGAAGTCATTCAGCAGCATTTATACGGCGTCCCGACTGGTGTCGGTATGTACTCCTGCTTCGTCTACCTCTTAGATTTACTGAACTGATTTCGACTGTCTCTAGCTTACTACGCCGAGGTTACCGTCGGTCAGCCGACGTCCACGAGCTCTTCAGACAATAACGATGTAAGTACTTCACATAATCTTCCACCAAAGCTATATGTATTTACGTGTACGGATAGAATACATTCGACCTGTTGGTCGATACAGGCTCTGCAAACACTGCAATCGTGACGAAAGACTGCTGTGCAGGGTCTACAAACCACCTCTATTCCTGTGCTGATTCCTCGACATGCAAGGAAGAAGACCGGACAGTATCCGTTAGCTACGTCCTTGGCTCCTGGTCTGGTAAACTCGTGCATGACACCTTCTCCTCATTTGAATTGGGAAAAGTCCCGGACGTCGAGTTTGTCGAAATCCTAGAGCAGAACGACTTTATCCAAACCGGCTACGACGGTCTCATCGGCCTCGCTTTCAAAGAAATCGCCGAGCCAGATGATGATCCTGCTACCCCGTACTTTAACACGATGCAAAACTACTTTAATCTAGACGACATCTTCAGTATGCAGCTCTGTGGTGCGTTGCAATCGCTCGCCACGTCCAATCCGTCCAGTGAAGGTAGTCTAGTAGCAGAGATTGGCAACGTCACCAACAGCACGTACCATACAGACAACCTGCATGCTGGTGAGCTCATCATGGGTGGTATCGACGGAAAAGATAATACAAAGTACTACGAAGGAGAGATCGCGTACACGCCATTGGTACACGAGAAATGGTACAACGTCCTCGTCACGGACATTGCAGTCGATGGAGAAAGTCTTGGGCTTGACTGCTCCGACATTAACACGCCCAAGTCCATGTTGGACTCTGGTACGAGCAATATTGCCTTCCCGACGGACGTGTACAATGCGTTCATATCGAAGATGCGTAAAGCTGTTCAGAGCGTTTATCCAGGTCTAGACGACGAGTATTTCAATGAAGGCGCGCTGTGCTGCACGAGTTTCTGCGACCCAGCGAACGCAGATTCTGCCTTGTACGACCTTCCATCCTTTTCCATCTCACTCGCGTCGGAAAACGACAACGAACAGATCACAGTGACAGTGCCTCCAGAGTACCTCTGGCGTCCAGTCTCGGTCACTTCGTCGACGACGGACATTACGACTGGGGAGTCTGTCGAAAAGCAAATAGCTTGTAGAGTCTTTGGTGTGTCGGAAGGAGATTCGACGATGCTCGGAGACGTCTTTCTCGACGGACTGTTGACTGTTCATGATCGAGAGAACTCTCGTGTGGGTCTTGCCAAGGCTGATAACTGTCCGAACGGCGTCAAGTCATCGAAATCGGTCACGGTGGAGGCACTGTCGGATGTCGATTCATTCTGTGACTGTCTCGCGGACGACGATCGAGACCAGAATGAAGTGACACAGCTATGGCCGTTTGGTGGGAAGCCTTGCCACTTTTGGAAGTGGTGGATGTACGTTGTCATCGTGTGTATCGTGATAATCGTCATCTCGATCGGCATACTCATCTACTTAAGCTGGAAGAAGCGAAAGATTTTGAAAAGAAGACGGTTGAGAGAGGAGAGGAGGAGGCAAGCAGAGCTCGAACAGGGACTGTTGGACAATGACGCACAGACAGATAATGCATATACACCTTCACCCGAGACACCGACTCACGTCGGTACACAGTCCGCCGAAGGTGGAAGATAGCAATGGAAACTTGGAAGCGATGACGTCGTCGACAACTACTAACAAGAAAGTAGACATGAGGAGTCCATTGGCTGGGCTGTAAGACTAAAACGCATAGACAGCATCGTTTGGGAGTCGTGGGGATAGTTAGGAGCTTTCGACACGGACTCGGAAGTCAACTCCAAGGACAACATCCTGATCGTTCCATCTCATTTCTTTAAATCCTTTTCGACTCTTATGTAGTGTAAGTTCATACATCAATACAATTCACCTACTTTTGTCTTGACTGTGTCTTGCTTGCTACGACGATGCTCGAGGATGCACGTATCCAAACACTTGACTGCCTAGGAAAGTCAGGTATGGCGCAGTTTCTGCTGTTCGTGGGATAAAGTTACGACCGTCCCAGTAGCTCTCATTTGCCCATGCCGCTACCTGAGTGCACTTGAAAAGATAGTGTCCTTCGCCTTCTTCATAACTTTTAACTCGGCACAAAATATGGGCGACGCATCCGTCGATAGCGACGGACTCTTGTCGGGCTTCTTCTATTGCCTCTCGCTCCAACTCTCGTCTTGATCGTTTTTGCTTCTTTGATGAGGGCTGTTTTACTTGATCTGTTGAGCCTATGGCTAGTGAACCGGGAAGACAAGGTTGGATGTCCAGCGTCTCAAACTTGTTGGTTTCTGCACCCGAACAGCTTCCGACGCTCAGCACTACCTCTTCCATGCCTCGAACTGGAATATTAAGTACTACAAATCGGCATTGATTCATAGTAAGCTACTTTGGATCTGCTGATTGTGAACACGAAGCGTGAGATCGTACCAAACGTAGCTTGTTCAGAAGTCAGGTAGCTGGCAGTATGACGATTGCAATTCATGGAGCATACAAAGCTACCCTGCGTGCACATATTATCAGCAACCAGGCTTCTAGCAGCAGGACTACATGGTATCGAGTGAACGGACATTATTGTTGGTAGCTGTGAGCCAGGTGATAGTCATCACGTTCATCTTGCCAGAAGTTGGGTCTCGGACGGACAAAAGGCACACTGGATTTGGAAAGAGTAGCCTAGATAGCATACCTTTCTCTACAGCTATCCATTTGGAGCTACAAGTAAGCTTTTGACCGTCAGAGGACTGCATAGAAATAGTAGCGTCGTTAGCTCGTTTCAGGAGCTCTTGTCATGTTGGAGCCGTTGCATACTTTTATCAAGTCAGCTTTCGAACAGAAATTAATGTGGAGTACTGTACACTTTCCGTGGTAGACGCCATTGACTTACAACGCCTTGACAGTATGACGTATTGGCACGCCGAGCTACAAGCTTGTATACTTTGTCAATCGGACAAACAAAGAGGAGCTGAAGAGTCATAACACTCCTACGAAAGCACCACATTAGGAATGGATATTACTCACTTTTGTGGATGTCTAGGATACCACGTCAGAATAGCACAAACTCACAACCATGATCGCACCTTTGGAGACACCTTACCAGCTCGTCATTCAGGATGACCAGCTCTTAATACTCCACCGTCAACGATCAGAATGCATCTGCATCTCACGCTCCGTGGGTGCTTCTGGTCTCTCTATCCACGAAGCGCCCGTAACGTCTGTCCATCATCTTCGTGGGCGTCGTTTCCCATTCCACGCGATATACGGCATTTTCGACCTCCTTAAAGGTCCTTACTTGGCCCTCGTGACTGAAAGCACGACTGTTGCTCGCGGACCGCAGGATGAACCGATTCAATCGGTCGATAAAATCGAGTTATTGCTCATTCCGACCAATTCCGACGTCTATAAGCTGAATAAGAGTCAAGAGCAGGATGAAGACAGATTCCTTAAGATGCTGACATACAACATCAAAGCTCAGAAACTTCATTTCTCCTACACTTACGACCTAACACACTCTTTACAGCGCATTGCGTCCATAGAGACCGGTGTAGACACTGGTTCGAAAAAAAGTCGATCTGACATGTGCATTGCAGAACGAGCTGATCAGAGATTTGCATGGAACTACCCTGCATGCAGTCGCTTCATCCAAGACAATTTGTTTTCCTGGTTAACACCTATCGTACAAGCATACATTGAACGCACAGACGTCCTCGACGTTTCTGGAAAATCCTTCCGTCTACTCTACATCTCTCGTCGATCCTGCCGACGTCAAGGAACGCGTTTTACGATGCGTGGAGTGGACTCCGAAGGCAACGTCGCGAACTTTGTCGAGACAGAACAAATTGCCCTCTTCGAAGACGGCCGACGCTCGTCATTCGTGCAGATCCGAGGCTCCATCCCAGTCTACTGGAGTTCACCCGTCAGCATGAAGTACGCTCCCAAAGTCTATCAGCGAGACCATGGAGAAGAAGATTCCAAAGCCTTTTGTAAACACGCATACGATCTCATGCATACGTACGGTCGAGTAGTCATCGTAAACCTCATTGATCAAAAGAAGGAGCAGAGGAAGCTGGGGGAGGCTCTTGCTCGGACTGTGAATCGAGCAGCCAGCTCGGACGCTCATATCCTTGCCAACGTCCGACTCGTCTGGTTTGACTTCCACCACGAGTGTCGAAAGATGCAGTGGGGAAACTTGGCGAAATTACTTGCTCTCGTCGAAGATGACTTTGTCGACGACGGTTTCTTCAGCCAACGTCCAGACGGGACGGTCGTAAGTAGACAGCAAGGCGTTTTGCGTACGAATTGCATGGACAATCTAGACCGGACGAACGTTGTCCAGTCCCTCTTTGCTCGTCGCAGTCTCCTTCTCCAACTAGATGATGCTGCAGCATTGAAAGGAGACGTGTTGAACTCCCCATACCCGTCGCTCGAGACGACCTTTAAGAATATGTGGGGCAATAACGCTGATGCGATTAGCGATCTCTATGCCGGTACAGGTGCCCTCAAGACAGACTTTACGCGTACAGGGAAGCGTACGAAGCAAGGAGCTGTGCAGGATGGCATTAACTCTTGTGTTCGATACATCATGAACAACTTTATCGACGCATATCGACAGGATGTCGTGGATCTGTTGCTAGTCAATTACGTACCTGCAGACCATCGAGGCAGCATGGCGCATCAGTCACCGTTTGCATTGACGAATGCGGACGAAAGTGTCGAAGAGCTAGGGATCAAACTGGTCGTCTTATTCCTCGCTTTCGTCTTTGTCGAATATATACGCAGTAGTGCCGGCTGGATGTCCAAAATGACGAATGCGACGATCGCAACGGCCATTGTGTGCAGCATGATCTTCACGCTACTTGTACGAAAGGGAAATGCGTTCGGCGAACGGCTAGTACGACGACCACGACTATGTCCACAACAAGGTTGCAAGACTTCGTGGTAGCTGCATTGAAGTTGAGATCATGCGATATAGACAAGCATTAGCTACGAATGAATGTGTCCTGGTTGAATTGAAAGCTTAATGGATTCCTATACTTTGAGGTTACTTGCGTATCTGCGGAATAAATACTGATTATTTCTAGAAGATAATCATTGCATACAAAAAATCAGTCATTTGCTTTATCCAGCCCTGATGACGCTGTCGACGCTATTGAACGTGATGACCTCTAGGTTACCAAACATTTCAACTCTTCATTCCTGAATTTGTCGTCCAAGAAGCATTCCCGGCTCAATAAAGATGTCAGCTACCCGCCACCTCGCCCGCCGTGCATTGAGCACCATGAGCACGAAGGAACTACAGCAAGCAGTGACGCCGTCGACAGTCGCACAAGCGCCTCACATTGGCGCATTGAGCAAGGGCGAACAAGCCTGGTGTGAAGTGTACGGCGTCGAGTACGAACGCCAGCTAAAGGAAGCATTGGACGAAGCACCGTTGCTCGAAACAGACATGCACTCGGCATTCACAGCCAACGCAAATGCCACGGCCGCCAAGCAAGACATTTGGCAGACAGTCTTCGGATCTCGCTAAGTACTTTGATTAAACTTATGTATGCTTCAACAAGTTCATATTCCATCTTTCTCTCGTCCATGCTTAGTCGTATTGTATAAAGTTTACATCTAAACGTCCAAATTGACGTTCCAGCAGTTGCATGACTGCATCGAGGACATCATCGACTTGATGTGGGGGAAGAAATTCATCGCCAACGGACTTGGCGATGGTCACTAACCATGGAGATAGACCTGATTTTTCGATATACTGCTCCAATTCGTCGAGCATTAAAGCGATGTCGTCGGAAGAAGTTTCGTGGTGAGGAAGGTCGAGACAAGGACCCCAGTCAAAGATCTTTTCCACCATTGAAGCTTCCTTGCGTGCCAATAGTTTACAGAACTGCTGGAGCAAATCCTTGCAGTCGATCGTATCGTCGTACAAGGATAGAAGCGTATCAAGCAAAAGTTGGCACTCTTCCGATTCATATGAATAGTACAATTGCTCTTGATGCAGACGTTCACATGCGGATGTGAACTGCTTCTTTTGATCCACTCGCTCAGTAGCAGTCAGAGATGCTTTTGGATCCCTGTATCGTACATATATGAAGACTTTACGTAGGATCTTGCGTTCCTCGTCACATAAAAACTCTTCGAGTTCTGCATTCTCAGATGATGAGACGAATAAGATATCTTCAAATTATTGCGTCATACCTTTCAAGAAAGGATTCCAAGTTGAAAAATAGTCCAAGTCAATGTCCAGGATGCATGGCTTGCCAGTTAGTGATGTGCTTCCCTCTAACGTGGAGCAAGCAGTAGAATCTGATTGGCGTTGAAATTCGTCGACGAAAAGATCCCAGAACCTGTTGAGCAGTACGTAAGCAAGCTTATTAATCGTCTATCATTTTTACAAAGCAGTGTGGTCTACGCACTTGACTGTCTGTGGGTCCATTTCATCCAGTGGACAGTACGTTTCGTCTTCGATGAAATGAACTCCAGGATAGGATAAGCAAAGACGTTCTAATCATATACAAGATCAACCATCGACGTGTCAATTGTATCGAGTCAGCCACTAGAGTCCGAACCTGTTTTTTCATGCTTACCAACTGCAAGTTGCGGGTACTGACCACAAGCCATCTACCCACGATTACAAATAACGAGATGATATTTTATACCTCTCAGAAGCCAACGTACCTGAGCAGCCCACTTGGGTTTGATCCACGTCATCTGACTCACATGTCCTGCGTAAACGAGTGGAAGTAGAAACTCTGCTATTCCTAGGACAAATCCACTTGATACCTTTGAAAGACTACTACATGATCACTATTTTATGCATACCTGCCACAGACTCATCCAGACAGTCATACAGTTCGTTTGGTTTGTACACGATATCTGCATTCACGTTTCTAGGAAAAGATAGATCCGGATGAGCATCGAGATGGACCAAGTGGATGCCATCGAATGGTAATCGACGGCGGCGGATTGCCTAGGACACCAAGCAGCACTTTAGACATATTTCCAGCTAATACGACATTGAATGCACCTACTAGATGAATTTCAGGTAAAATGTGGTGGTGATCATCAGCTACGATTACATGAAGCGGTCGATCGCCCTCGCCCGATGCCATCGCACAGCTTGTTGTCATGCTTTATGTCCGTCTCACATCCATACTTTGATGCATACAACTGAAAATCACGAGATATTGGGACACAAGATAAAACATCGAAATACGCACAGGAACAAAAGTGCTTGAGTCAGCTTGGTTACACTTGCTTCTAGAATACTCTCGCCGCAGTACCTTTGATCACATCCTGTCTCCTACCGCCGCTACATCCTACGGCACAACTACAAGTAAATTGGTGCAAGAAATGGCTGCTCCTGCCAACTCCGTTGGTCAATTCGGCGTCGTCATTGCCGGTCGACCGGTACTGACTGACTTCATGTACGTTGCAAGCTCCTAAAAGTGTATGCATTGCTTTAAACGTTCTAATCAAGCTCTCTATGAACTGTGGATGCTACTCGTGTAGGCAAATTGCTCCTGAGCGCTACATGATCGAAATTCCCGAGCCAACGCAAGTAACTGATCTCACTTTCTTCCTACTTCCCAACTCTCCTGTCCCGCCAGGGTGTGGAGGTACTCATTCGTAGCTACGATCATCCATTCATAACTGTACTGAGCATGATATTATAGCTGTTCTCTACTTTGCAGTACCAGCACTTCAAAATTGGCAACCACTAGGCACAGTCTTTGCTGAGAAACCTAGTGCCATCCTTCGTACAGGCTGGACAAGCCACCCGGACGTGCAAAACCAAGCGTCTGTGCAACTGGGCATCTCGATCGAAAGTCTTGACAGTGTGCGCAACCTCGGCATGGAAGGCAGCGGCCTGATGGAACGCAAGACCTTTGCGCTGAAGATCGCACAAGACCTATTTAATTTCATGTCTTCCTTTGCCACGGACTCAGGTCAGGCGTACATGACGGTACCTACGAATTTGCTGGACAAGTGGATGGAACGATTTGAGCAAAAGTATCGACGAGACCCGAACTTCATGCTCAAAGGCTAAGACAAGTAATACATGGGCGCAACTACTTCATCATTGATTCAAAGGACATGTCGTCAAGACAGAAACGTACAATCAATCCAAAAAGGGTTTCTTTCTTACATCCATGCAAAAGTAGTCGATCAACAATACGCGAAGAGTCAAGGTCTTTCCAACATCTAGCAACCATCCCTGCTGCTGCAATGTCAGAAATACTACAACTTGCGCTTAGAGTCGCTAAGGTCGCGACTCCGGCTTAGTTGTAGTCTCCATCGTTGTTGCTTTTGGTTGTCGTGTTGCCAAGAGGAACGTGGGCACCGATTTGAACAGATACGTCCGAGTAAGCACCAGCGTCGTTGTTGTCGTAGTCACCAACCTCATTGCTGTAGTCGCCCGTGTTGTCAGAGGCCTCACTGGCGCTGCTTACGCCCTTCTGTGGGCATCCGAAGCGCTTATGCGTAGCGTCACGCCAGTTTTCAAAGCTGATCTTTTGTTCACCGGCAGCGATGGCCTTGACAATGCTCGCGCAACGAGATTCCTTCTGTCCGAACCACTCGATGGCTTCCGGCGTGAAGGGCGTGTCAGGGCCATGGCACTCATCGTAGTACACACACGAAATGCGCTCCATTTCAGCCATCGGCTCCTTTGTTTTCTTCACCACGTCCTGTAGCAGCTCAACGTACCAGTCCACGACGGCAATCGTCGACTCATCCTTCTCCTCGAGCGTACCGATAACAATGTCCAAAGGCTTCGAGTACGAATCCGGGGCGTCCGTAGGAGAATCGGTAGGAGCAGGGGTCGCAGGAGAAGCAGAAGGGTTGTAGGCCTCGTAGTTGCTATCAACTGGAGCAGTGGTAGGAGCCGGAGTAGCTGGGGTGCCTGCATTGGTGTTGTCTTCCGGGAACTGCGGGTCGCAATCCTGTAGATGACGGCCGTGGTGTCCAAGGTTAGCTGCGCGGTGCAGCCAGAAGTACAACCATCGTGGCCAACGTCCCCAACGACCACCAATACCCCACTGGTTGTCAAATCCGCTGTCTTCGGCCGGAGCATCCGTGGTCTGAGCCGGAGCGTCCGACGGATCAGAGAGAGGAGAACCAGTTGCAGGAGCTTCAGTCGTCTGCGCAGGGGCGTCGGTCGGCTCCGAAGGAGGAGCCGTAGTTTCATCCGATCCACCAGAGGAAGCAGAAGCAGAAGCAGAGGAGCCGTCGGTAGAAGCAGAAGCAGAGGAGCCCTCGGTAGAAGCAGAAGCAGAAGCGGAAGCAGAGGATCCATCGGCAGATTCACTAGCTGCGGATCCGTCATCCAAGGGCGGAATTTCACCATTGCAGCCATTGTACATGGTCGCCAGGAAACCGTTGACCTCGTACGTGTAGCTGAATTCACCAAGATCACCGGCATCCATCAAGGCAGCGTAACGACGGTCCGATGGGAAGTACTTGCTCATGTCATTGTCATCCCAGACAGAGACGGCGGGACCACCGCTGTCGGCAGTCCTCAGCACGGCATCATCCGTCGGCTGGAAGCGGACGTTGCTACCACGACGGTTGCAGGAGCTCCATCCGACCGAGTCGGCCTTCTCTTCAAATGTCATGGACCGCGTGCCGACCTTGCATTTGAAGAAAATGGTCTGCAAGAGATCGACCATGGCGTGGTGAGAGAAGAACATCGGGTCGTAAGGAGATGCGAGCGTCGTCATGGCTCCACCCATGTTCGAGTGGACTGGGTTGTGGCATCCACCTTCGATCTGTGGGCCGGCGGTACCGATGTCCTGGGCGGAGAAGATCTGCTGTAAGACACTGGAATACGCTGTGTTGCGCGGAATCTGAGCGTTCGCCCAGTCACCTCGAGTAACACATTGTGCACAGTTGCCGCTCTCAAAGGCAGCTTCCGATTCACAGAAGTGGTCAAACGGATGCGTGTTGACGCAAGTACCAGCGGATCTGCGTCCGTTGATGGTCAGCGAACGGGCAGAGCCGGAGCTGACGCCACCGAGCTCCTGCGTAATGGCAGAACAGTCCAGGATATTCTCACATTCGCCGTTGGTCATACGGTTGTTGGCGGTAATCCAGTCCCAATATGGAAGCGTGACGCACTCGAACTCGGGGCCTTGTGCTCGAAGCATGTTTTCAAAGCCAAGGATGAACATGCGGTGCCAGTACAGGAACATGCACTGGCCGTGCGCTTCCCGCTCGGACATTTGTTCCATGTGGATTTCTACGAACTTGATGTACTCGCCAGAGTCCATGGCCGCCGCAAGCGCATTCTGGTACGTTTCCTTTTCCTGGTCAGTGTACGAGTCCCAGTTCTTACGAACGCGAGCTTCCTGGCAAGCGCCGTCGACACCGTTGGTGTAAGAGAGCAAGCCGATTGCAGCTGCACAAAGTTGCAAGAAGAGTCTCATGGTTGCTGCAAAGCGTGAGCGATGGAGAAATACCTTGAGAGGTGAACCGGAAATCGGTAAATGAGCTTCTTTACGCAAAGAGACCTTACGCTCGTTCGATTGACCACAGGATCAGTCACTTTAGCTACTCGTGACTTGCGCCCTCTAGAAGGGACAAGAAACAGGTGGAGGTACGCGATAAGATCAAGGTGCAAGCGGAGGACTGATCCTGGTCTGAAGTCTACCAAAACTCCGTATAGTTGGTAGCATCTATTATGGAAGTATAGAAGACAGCAGCAGGGTGAGCTGCTCGCGGCAAATGGGGCAAGGCAACGTTCGCTTAAGCCACTGGCCACGTGATCAGGGAAAAAGTAGCCATCTTGTCGAAGTGGGATGGTTAGGTTGCAGTTCAGATGTACTAGAACAAACTATTGAAGCTACAATTGCATGCGCGCGCAGCGTTGTAGCTGACATGTACGCGCTAGGGAGATATATAGACGAACGGCATAAACATGTATCCGCTGACGATTGTATGAAAAACATGAAAAGCAGCGACTGCTAGCAGCGCATGCTCATGACTTTTGGTTGAGTTTGCTAGGTTTCGATGTTTGAGCTTTAGTGGGTAGGCTCGAGAGAGGACGCTTTATCGAAACAAGCTGCTTTGGAAGAAAGTCAAGTATTGATGGAAGCACGAAAATCCACTTGTTGCGCAGCTCGTGCGCTTTTATAGCCAGCTAACCTCCACCCATCATGTCTACATGATGAGATCGCATAGCTAACGGTGGCCCTTCCGCCCACAGTGCCACATCTCATTGTTTAGTGTTTCCTACGGAAAGTAGGGCAAGTAAAGGATAGAATCCGCTCGTTTGAAGTCTATCCACTTGCACGTATGCAAGGAGCTCTAGTACGAACGGGCACATCGTGTGACTGGAGCCTCTGCTTGCTCTCTAAAGATTAAGCTTCCCCACGATAGTTTGTGGAAACCTTGCATCTTGTTTATTAAACATACTGGCTTCAACATTCGGTCTGGAATACGGGAAGGCAGACAAGGTGCCATGGTCAAAAAGGACGTAAAGACGCCGCTAAAAAATCCATAATCGACCATCACAATTAAATCGGCTAGATCTGGTCACTCGCTACTCGGTAGTCGACGCCGTCTGAATGGAAATGCAGGTAGGTATCCGCAGTACCATCAAGGTACCATCTTCGTACCGATCCTTGGATGAACACCCGAAATCACAAGAATGGGCAAGGTGCTCCTGTGTGGCCGTGTCGATGGCAATTGGGAGCTCATCTTTGAACGCGTGCGCAAGCTCAATGCCAGTGCTGCCGCGAAGAAAGCTGCTCCGTTCGACATGCTGCTTGTAGTGGGCGGTGTCTTCCCGTTCCCGATCGAGTACTTGACCGAGGTCGAGCAAGTGCCGATTCCAACCTACTTGCTACCGACTGCCGCAGATGAAGAAGCTCTACGAGACTTGGTTGAAGATGAAGAAGGCGGCCCATACTCGGATGTATTGACTACTATCGAGCAGACGAAGACGGACGGTGAGAAAGCTCCTGTCGTGATTGCCCCCAACTGCTTCTGTCTTGCACATCCTGGCGTCCAAACGGTACGTGTCTTACATATTGACATGAAGGATATTGTCGATCGTGGTCTCTATTCTCAACCTCATGCGTATGATGCAAAATATGAAACATGCTTATGCTTACGATATCGACCACTCGTCCATTAGATTGGTGGCTTGTCCGTGGCGTACCTACCTGGAACATACAGCGGACACCTAGATTCTACATCCACTGAGACTAAGTCTTCTGACAGTTCATTATGGAAATATTCGTCTGAAACGGTGAGATGTGATCCAAAACATGAAAATGTACACACGTCGTCCATGCGTGACAGTCGTACTAATATCTATCACAATGCTACCTGCATCTGTTGGAAACATATCTAGATTGATTCTTTACTTACGCAAGTAAAAGACCACGGGGACAATTGTCTCGATTTCTTACTCACCACTGAATACCCTGCCAAGTAACAACATTTTCATCCCACATACATGTTTCCTCCTACTTATACATAGATACTAATCTTTTCCTACGTTTCTATAGCTTCGACAAGCTTGTATCGACCAGCCAAGTACCTACTTCGGTCCAGAAAGTCGATGCACTCGCTCCTTTCCTTCAACAAGTCTTTCCAAAGTATCACGTCATCAGTGCCTCGCCAGCATCCGACGATAATGCGGTCTTTTACCAGCGTCTACCATACTTTAGTGATCTGGACGGAGGTAAGAAACAGGTTACACGTCTCATTGGTCTTTGCGGCGTAAATGACTCGAAAGACAAGAGCAAGAAGTACCTGCACGCTCTCCAAGTCACTCCTTCCACCTCCACCTCGAACGTAGAAGTGCCTTCCGGTACGACAGCCAATCCGTATATCCAGCCTCATAATAAACGAGGTCACGATGACGCATCCCTCCAGTCCACTAAGCGTCCAAAGACCGCTGGACTATCCTCAGACCAGGTGTCGAAGCTGACGCAGCAGAGCGCCAACGCGAATCAGTTCTTCTACGACACGCACGGTCCTTCCACCTCAAATTCTGGCCCAAAGGACTTTACTAAAGTTCCACACCGTACCGAGTGCTGGTTCTGCCTAGCTACACCAAAAGTAGCACGTCAATTGATCGTTACAATTGGAGAGCACGCTTACTTGGCACTCGCCAAGGGTGGTATCAATGACGAGCACTTGGTAGTCGTACCAGTTGCTCACGCCCAGAGCTCCCTTCGTCTACCGGAAGCGACTCGACAGGAGATTGACAAGTTCTTGGATGCTTTAAAGAAGTATTATGCGTCCCAAGGACTAGGCATGATGGTCTTGGATCGAAATGTAGCTACGAAAGGCACACTGCATTGGCATTTGCAGGTGGTTGGGATACCAGGTGAGATGATGCAGGACGCTCGGAAGACTGTGGAGGAGGAAGGGCGCAAGTCTGGTATCGACTTTCAAGTCCTCCCACCTGGAGTTGGTCTGCGAGAGGCGCTGGGTGATGAAACGTCGTTCTTGTATGTGGAAGTACCGGATGCAGAAGGGAACTCGACAAACTTGCTGCATGTCGTACATGGACGACATGACATGACATTTGCTCGACGCATTGCGACGATCGTGTTGAATCGTCCGGATCGATTGGATTGGCGTCGTTGTGTCTTGTCTGAGAAGGAGGAAGCGGACGCAACGAACAAGTTTCGAGAGCGATGGGCGCCCTTTGATTTTTCTCTAGAGTACGACATGTGATGTAGTTTGAAGAGCGTCATGTAAGAGCTTGGAGAGTTAAAGACAAATGGATTGGTACGATTGATCACACCAGGCGTAGAGTAGCAGCGTTTCTAAAGCACACGTATTGTCACTTAGTGTCATTGACCCACAGGAAGCTGACCATGCGTCTTCATATGCACTGTTCGTCATTCGCCAACTGCATACAACTTTCTGTCGATCCGTCTCGTGGTCGTAGGATAACGTGTCTGACAGTTGATCGACATTGATGGACCACATGTCGTTATAGATAGTCGTATCATCTTCTCCACCAAATGTATACGCCTTCATATCTGTCCTATCACCAATGTACTTTTGAACGTACACAAAGACACTGGCAGTATTATACCGACTCGATCGCTGTCGGGCGAAATGTTCTTGATGCTGTACATGAGTCTTCACGACTTGCCATCCTTCATTCGCATCTGTCACTCGTCGGTGAAGTAGATAAGAATCATTTTGTTTTGTACTATCTGTTGTGTGGGTAGAGCGAATGCCCTTGTCTAATGTCACTAGTTCAAAAGGAGTGAGCATTAACTGTCGTCCTGTGTGATACATTTTCTCTAACGATAGACTTGAGACAGCAGCTTGGAGCTGGACCCAGTGGACTTGGTCTTTGTCTGATTCATAATCCAGTCTGTACAGATCGGATAGCAACGTGTTGTCTCGAGTACGATACCCTCCGTACACAAATAAACTCTTTCGCGACATGATTGCCGTGTGATGGTAACGAGGAGATGGTACTTGTCCAGTCATCTTGGAAGTAAGGTCTTTCCATTCGTACGTTGGGACACACGGAGACAAAGTAAATTTCATCTCCCATGAGTTCAAGACACCTTCATGTCCATCCATTGCTGTGTCCGAGATCCCAAGTGTCCAGTCACCAACAGGCGGAAGCTGATGGAATACAGATAGCGATTCGAAAGATTTATCGGATGGGCTGGAGTTCTCCTTAGAAGTATACACAAGATGCTGGGGGACAGAAGTACAAGTTGCTCCATTCCTATCGTGAGGAGAGTAAGGATCTGAACGCTGCAAAATGACAGGATAAGATCGTACTCGAGGATGAAGCGGTAGTTGGCGAGTATTTCCACTTTGGAAGCCATCTTTATCATTCCATACAGTCTCTTCTGTCTGAGGATCGATTGGAAACGTGTCTCCTAGCTGACGATGAGCAAAGGTTGATGAACCAGGTCCGAAGAGTTCTATCTCCAGCGTTTGGGAACACGTATGAGATAAATCAACCTTTACAGTCATGTCTACAATGCACATATCGTCTTCCACACTCATGCTCTCCATTGCGAAACTTTGTTTGCCATCTAACACCGGGATGAAAGTCTCATGGCCTTGCATCGTAATAATACGAAGGCGAGTTCTAGATGATATGCTTAGCTCCCATAAATCTCCTGCTGGTGCTTCGTCGAGTAACGGATAATCGGTCTTTCCACTGAAAACAAGTAATCGCTCCTGAACAAGAGATGCTGAGTGCTTTTCACGTGGTGGTGGCTTCTTGTCGTCGGTCACTACGAGTTCTGTCCAGGCGTCTATTTTCGCATCGAAGCGCCACAATTCATTGCTCAGTCCTGCTCCTGTGCTACAAACATGCTCTTGACCACGGCTGCAAGTATATCCATTCGTCCATCCACCGAAGAGGTAGCTGTAATCATCCACTATTGTCCAAGTATGCCCACGCCGAGCGGATGGAAGAGCTCTAGCAGGTTCAGGGTCGCGATATCGAAGTCCTGCTGCAGTTGTCTCTGCACTGAGACTCCTTGCATAGACATAGCTCACTTGGTAACTTAGACTAGAGTCCATCTAGTCCGAGCGGCGCTGCAGTAGATGTGAAAGGGCGCATTACCATAGGTAGAGGATATTTGTTATCATTTTTAACAATATATTAATTAAATATTTTCTCAAGTATATATAAGCGCCGTTGGTCTAATGGTTAGGATTTCTCCCTTCCAAGGAGAAGGTCGGGGTTCAATTCCCCGACGGCGCACATTTTTATTTTGGAATCGATAACTGATATCGAACTTGCTGAATACCATATTATACGTTCAGGTTTACAAAGTTGATCTTATGCTTTTCCAATTGAGATTCTTGCATTCGTAATGAACAAACAGCTACCTATGGAAGTCTGCTTTCTTGTTGTTATTGCAAAGGCGGAGGTATATTAACAGTTAGTTATAATACGTCTAACCTCGGAGCCCACTTCCGGTGGGCTCAACCGTAAGTCTCTGTTTTCAAAGTGTTGGATGCTGATCACTTATAATCTCAGCAAATGCGCGCGCTCGATTACCAACAGGAGCGCTTGCCATTGAGTTAGCTTTGGCGCGTAACGTGAAAGGGACAATGCTTTTCGCAAGCCACATAAAAAGGTTATAATATGACCCATGATAAGTGACGGTATGCTTTAGATCAAATAATGCCCTCGGTGATCGTTTAAAAAACAAAGATTGATGTCGACACAGTTGAGTATCTGGTTCGCGCATCGATACAAAATTATTCGCTAAGTTGAATTTTTTCACACCAAGTTCATCAAGTACCATATCTAGACTAACTTACCCAAAGGAGTACATCCTATTGTATACGAGAATTTTATATCGACATTTTGCTGAAGCGCAGGAGGCATCGACGCAGTAACTTTTGTTTGAGTAGAACCCCAAACAACTGATGGAAATCCTGGACGAAGAATTGTTGATATGGAAATTGATGAAGACTTAATACGCTCATATCTATTTGATGGTTTTTTCATTAACTTTGTAGTCCATCTCGTGCTCAGCTAACTCGATTTCACCGTCAAAATAAGCTTATATAATCCCATAACGTTCTTTTTATAAACTTGCAAAATTCTTCGATGCAATTAATGCGCCGTTGGTCTAATGGTAGGATTCGTCCCTCCCAAGGACGAGGTCGGGGTTCAATTCCCCGGCGGCGCATATTTTTTCGAACTTTTACTGTTGACATTCCCACTTTGGTACTGAAGTACATTCCGAAGCACTTAAGCTGTTTGGAGCTAGATTTTAGCATGGTCGACACTCTATGAACTCGCTCTTCATGTGTTGTGCATACTCTCAGCATCTCACTAATGTGAGCTTGTGCATGCTTCCACATATCAATTACTCCAGTCTTCAATTGACACAAGTAGCCACTTAAGTCCAAATGGCATTCCGCACATTCGATCAGTTTATAGACATCTCTAAAAACTATATGTAAGTATGCCGAAATTTCTCTATTTGCTCCATGATCAGCCCCACTTTATGCATGACTTGGGCCATATGTACATTTCATAGATTCTGCTAGAGTGAATGTACTCGAAACCTTTAGCGCTTGAAGCCAACGACCTATCTTATGAACAAAAGTCATAAAACTTTTTCATAAGCCAAATGTCAGGCCATCTCCATTTGGGCAAACAAGCGTGGTGGAAACAAACGCTGTAATCTTCTTGATCATACAGAATACTTTATACCTGCAGCATGCTTCTTATTGGCAAAAATCCAAATAAAATTCTCTGATTGACTGAAAATCCCATGACATGAAAATTGGACAACAAAGCGAAAAAGGGTAGGATCGATGCATTCGTTTTGGTCTCGAGCGAATGCGCTCTTCTTTTCTTCTCTCACGGCCATCGCCATCATGGCTGGCCTCATGGCCGTGTCCACATTCACGCACGAGTCTTCTCCAGTTCTTAAAACACTCGAACTAAACAAGATGGAATCGCTTCGTAACTATCGCGACGGCATCGACCGCGCCACACTCACCTTTGACATCGATGCAGGTACACTTACACCTCCCACTTCTATCTATTATCAGTTATATAACGCTCGTACTAGATCTGAGCTCTGTATTCAATTGGAATGTCAAACAGCTCTTTGTGTATGTTGTCGCCGAGTACTCGAGTGAGTTAAACGACCTCAATCGCGTCGTCCTGTGGGATAAGATCATCCAATCCCCAGAAAAAGCGAGCTCCATCTCCTACTCCAACCAGCCGATCAAGTACGTTCTAGCAGATGAAACCAACCAACTACGCAGCGCCAACGTCTCTCTGCGTCTCGAATGGGACGTCATGCCAGTCTGCGGCACGCTGTCTGTCGAGACTAGTGCAAACGCACCCTCATCCTTCCTCCTACCAGACGACTACATGGGCAAACCGAAACGCAGAAGCGTCCACTAATCGAATACAAAAAACCTCTTTACTCATTTCTTCTCAAACCTCGCACGCAAGGCTGCGACACCAGACACGGCAGGTTCCACATTCTCCTTTGCTTCCTCCACTCTCTCTCCATACGAAATATCTCCACTACTATGCTGCTCCCTTCGATGCTTCATCTGAGCTGCCATTGATAATATTTGATCCGTACCCGATCCTTTTCTAGATTTCGGACGCTCCCTTCGTCGATTAGATTGCTCCGTCTCCAACTGTTCGAACGGCGTGGGTTCCGGTAGCTCCAACTGACTCATCGTTAGCTGCGTCGTCGACTTGGCTTTACTCCTTGTTTTCTTATCCCGCTTACGTCTTGCAGAGACGTCTTCGATGCTTTTCGGTTCGTGATGCGAAGAGAAACTAGCTGGTGCCTTCCGGCTGGTATCGGGGACTGGCAGATTCGCTGTCGAATGCGCTTTCAGCAACGTCGTCTCCCGTTTCTTCGTGGAAGGTTTACTCGTGACACCAAAGAGATCCTCCCACCCGGCATCATCGTCAGAGGATTCGGACTCTAGCTCTCTTGCATCACTAGGTGCAAAGGACGCCGAGGTCGATCGAGACGACGCGAACGGATCTCGAGATCCGACCATGAACTTGGTGATGCCGCTGCTTTCACGATTCATACGAGGAACAGACGCGTCTTCATCTCTACTGTCCTTCTCAGCGTCGAATTCAGGCACTGGGAACGTCGTGAATTGGACCGGTCCACCTTCTTCCTTGACGCCTTCCGCGGGTTTCCACTTCTTCACAAGCTTTCTAGCAGACATCGTCCGTCCATCGCTTAGTAGTGACTGGACACTCGTGAGCAGTGCCATGCGCTGATCTTCCCCTAATTCATATGCGAAACAAGCATTTTGGACATATTGTTGTACTTGAGCTGGTGTGAACTTGACGGCAGCCAAGTTCTGGACCATCGCTGCGATTTGAGCCTGTACGATCTGATGCACTTGCACAACCTTTTGCATACGTTCACTACCGGATAGAGCGTACCAGGCACTCGACTGGTTCGACGGATCTTTTTCCAACTCGTCAAACACACTTTCACGAAGAGATAGTGTCCATATTTCCTGAGAACTCCACATCGGGTGAGCGGACAGAACACTTACTAAATACTCCTTCTTCTTCGTCTGACAGAAAAACGTCTGTGCCATGTTCAACACCGATCGAGCTGTTCGAAAGTCAGACGCTTCGTAACAAGCGTCCAAGAGCAGCCATAAAGCCGCTGCAAGCTGGTCAAAGCCTTGGGACGACACGACTTGACTGCAAGTACGTTGGTGGTTTAGCAGTCCGACAACTGCCGATCGGACCACAGGTTGGCGATACAACTTTAACGCTGCATTTGTGTCCTGGTAGAAGCGATTGCGATGACCACCTCCATTGCCTACTAGTTCCGGAGCTGGCGCATCAAAGCAGCTGCCGATAAAGTCTCTAATGACGTTCAGGTCGTTTCCACCGAGACCAGCGTGCTTGAGTTTGGAAAGATCACCGTCACTAAGCATCATGCCGTCATCTTTTTCCTCTTTATTCATGCGATATCGATGTTCCTGTAGTATCGCAAGAGCTCGACTGTGTTTATGCGTAGCATCCGGCTGTAAAGAATCCAATACATACTGCTGCACGACCGAGTCGCGATCCATGCCTTCAATAAGTCGCTGTAAATCCCCTAGTGCAGCAATTTCTTCCTGTAAAATCGCCACTTTCGTTTCGACGAAGTTCCGAGCAACAATGAGCATTGCATCTAGTCGATCTTCCTCTACGCTTTGAGACAGTTCGGTGCTTTCTGCAGCGACATCATCTCGGCGCTTTAAAGCATAATACAAGGCCTGTGATGCATCTGCAAAGTCCGCATCTGCATTTGTCTGCTCTTGAGATGCCGCAGCGAACTTATCCTGAGCACTTTGATAAGCTCTCGTCACGTCCGGATGGTTCGGTGAGATGTTAAATGTCGCTTCATTTGCATGGAGCACACGATTCCAGTGCGTATAGTCTCGATGAGCAGCATTTCGACGATGCCGAGCCTTCTCCATCCTCTTCTCGGCGTTAATGACATCCTGTACGCATTTCTGAACTAGATTATAGCTATCTCGCCCCCATTTTTGCGTCTTTTTAGCTTTCTCAAGCGGTCTACTCATCTCGAGGAAAGCACGTCCAGCCTCAACATGCTTCTTCCCAACAATTTGGTTATACTTGTTCAGCTTCGTAAAGAAATCAGCAAAACAACTCTGTTGAATCTCCTGCGATTGCGCTGCGGGGATACTTGCATCCGTCAAATGCATCTGAGCAACCAAATGCTGTGTGGCTGAAGCTGCCTTCAAGTACTTGCGCAACTGCTGTCGAGCTTTCACACCACTTGCAACTCGTTCGGCAACGCGGACAAATGGAACCTGTACAAAGTGTGCGGAAAAGGTAATGCAGTGATACTCGAGAAAGAAGGAAACAAGATAAGAGTACCTGTCGAAAAGATGGTGCGCCAGACCCACCATGAGCAGGTGTCGGTCGCTCATTTAGCATGTACGGAGGTGGCGGAGGAGCTATCGCACTCATGATTTACACTGAATGTCGGAAAGTAGTCAGGGCGTTTTCCTTTCTTACCACCTAAACTACACGATATTCATCCGAATTGTCTTTCATTCTATAAAAATAGCCTTTTTAATTTTTTAAAATCAAACATAGCTGTTTAAAAAGTGTAATATAAATATATGATCTAAATAGATTCAGAAAGTAGCCGTTTTCTTTGGATCTCAATCGGAACAAGCAAACAGAAAGCAACGGAGAACGAGAAGTCAAGATGGTACGCTTTGGCTCTGCTGATGCAGGGTTTTATTTACATCCCTGGGGCTAATTTATTCATGTCATGTGCGTAGAGTATTATGTCGTATAACGGGGGCGCTATTATCGCCATGGCCGGTAAAGACTGCGTCGGCATCGCTTGGTACGATCTTCTCGATTTTTCAATGTATTTCATCTAAATGGAGTATGACATAGCGACTCGCGACTGGGACTGCAGCAGCAGACGGTCGCTTTGGACTTCCAAAAGGTCTTCCGCGTTAACGACAAGATCTTCCTCGGTCTCGCTGGTCTCGCCACGGACGTCCAGACAGTTTCTCAAACGTACCTTTCTCCATTGCAGCTCTTGTCTCGCATATCAAATTCTTATGCATCTGTAAACTAGGCTCAAGTACAAGGTAAACATGTACAAGATGGACGAAGAGCGTGACATTAAGCCGAATACATTTTCATCGCTGCTTTCGAGCATGATGTACGAACGTCGCTTCGGTCCGTGGTTCGTGGAGCCAGTGGTCGCCGCATTGGATGCGGACAACAAACCCTTCTTGTCGAGCATGGACGTCCTCGGCTGTGAGATGAAGACGAAGGACTTTGTCGTAGCAGGCACGATGGAAGAAGCACTGTACGGCATGTGCGAATCCATGTACCGACCAGACATGGTACACTCACACAGATAAAATCCCTTTGAAGACTACTTACGATAAGAAATAGGAACCGGAAGACCTCTTCGAGACGCTGTCGCAATGCCTGCTGAGCGCATGCAACCGAGATGCGCTTTCGGGATGGGGTGGTATGGTTCACATCGTCACGAAAGAAGGTGTATCATCCAAGAAGCTCAAATTCCGCCAGGATTAGGCTCTGGGGAGACCATAAAGAGAGAAAGAATACAGGATTCTTTTCCTTTCGCATACAAGATCACTCTCTTTTCTTTTGCTGTTCACTGTAAAATCTTTTCTTTTCTAGATGGTACGTTGATGGTACCTGCCACATCAACAATAGACGCTATCTCAGCTACACTTCGTCTCCTACAAACTCCGAGACGGACGCATGGATAGGCCATTCAACAGGTGCGATGGGTGACCAACTGGCTTTCCGACCTGGTTTTCCTCAATTCGATTTTTTCCAAGTTGGAGACCAGTCTGTCGCTTCCATCTAGAAACTTTGCACGTCGGACGCGTCTGTAATATCCGCCTACTCCACCGCGACCTTTCGAGCACTCGAAGCAACTTTCCCAAACTCTCATTCCGACCCATTTGCTTTGCCATCAACTTCCTAAAATGGCTTCCCACGACACGAATAACCAGTCCGAGAAACCTAGCGTGCTCCCTCCCATCGGAAACAGTAATCCTGTGGATGGCTCAATCTATCAGGCGAATCGTATCAACCAGCAGACAACGGAACCCTCCTATTTTGTCCATGCAACGTACCCGAATCCAAACCCACCACCGGTGTACCCGTCAGCTTTCATGGTGGTAAACACCGGACCAGTGTTCGAGCACCGCCTGCCCTGTCGCAGTCTCGCCATTGTCATGCTCATCTACTATGGCTCGACCATCATCTTTGTCCAACCGTTCGTGACGGGCGTTGCTGGCATCATCACAGGATTTGTCGGGTACCACGGATGTCGACAACCTGTGGACGCGTTACGAGCCAAGTGGGTTCGAGCGTTCGTCTGGCTAAACTACTTGATGATTGCTATCAATGTGGTCATATTGGCATTAAACTTCTTTATGACCTCGACTCTCTTTGGCGTGGCTGAAAACAATAACGACTCTGGCAGCAGCAGCGATAGTGACAGCGGTGTCCATGGGTACCTCTTGGGCGGATCTGCTTATATCATTTTCGTTGTCGTCCTTGTTCTTGTGAATGTCATGCTCCACTTCAAGGGCGTGCAGAATGCAAAGCGTTACCATGCAGAGTTGCAACGAACGGTGGTGGATGGAAACGTCGATCAGAATGCTGTTGTCGGAACGGAAGCAGTGGCATGAGCTGCGAAAGACTTACATGTGGGGTACATATAGCTTGCTCTTTTTGACGTGAAGCTAGATTGTTTTGGTTGCGTTCGATTTAGCATACATCGTAAATATACTCTAGACACGACACGCACAAGCTAAAGCTCATGTTCGGACTGCGTAGTCTGGGTCATCGTCTGCATGGGGTGGTCCGAACGAGATCACCCTTTGCTGATTGTAGGCGGGAGTACAGAGTCCTGTTCTTTGGAACGGATGAAGTATCTCTTGCAACACTCTCCAAGCTCCATGAAAACAGGTACTCTTGCTGACTGATGCATTGTGGCCATGAGTAGCTACTAAAGCCTTCATTGGGATGGTGTCATGAAAAGATTGCCATTGCAAAGCATACCTACATACGTTGCAACTGTCACGGATGCTGTAGAAAGACATCTAACGTTTAAATGCTCTAGTCAGTTAAGCCCAGGCACGAATAGCGTCGTGGACGAAATTCAGGTAGTCTGTCCTTCGGACAGAAAGATTGGTCGACGGAAAAAGAAGCAACCAGTGCCAGTCAAACAGTTTGCATTGGACAATGGAATTCCTGTCATCGAAGTACCTGCGAACTTGTATACCTCATTCATGTCCATGTACTGTAACAAAGCATATTCACAACCAGTCGTAGGAAATCGCTCAAGAAGTGGGAGCTACCTGTCACATCTCCATTTGACGTTGGTGTCGTCGTCTCCTTCGGATACTTTCTGGTAAGCGTACCTGAAGCTAGCAGATTTCATGAACAATATTAATGTCGGGATTGTAGCATCCCCATCTCCTTCGCCATCTACGCCACGGTGCGATCAACATGCATCCATCTCTCCTTCCCAAGGTATTACGATAATGCATAGATGCATAATATTGAGGCTGATGCACATGTCTTGGTAGTATCGTGGACCTGCACCCATCCACCACGCTCTCCTTAATGGGGACGAGACCACTGGTATCTCGGTGATTGAGATCGACCCGAAAGCGTTTGACGTTGGTCGCATCCTACTTCAGAAGCACGTTCCAGTACCACCTCACATCCAGCTGCTTCCGTACGCTTATACTCTTTAGCCATCTGTAGGACAAAGCTCATGTCTTTCATATAGACTATCGCAGCAATTGGCTAGCATCGGAGGAGACTGCGTCATTGAAACGCTGGAAAACTTGCACCAGTACAAAGAGAATGCAATGTCTCAAGACGATGCTCTTGCCACGAAAGCACCAAAAGTCAATTCGGAGCAAGGTGTCCTAGATCTAGACGACCCAGCAGCTTCCATCTTTAAAGTACATTTTCCATCTCAATATGAAAAGCCACATCTAACCCACAGGACAGAAATGGCAAGCGCTAGGAGACAACGTCGGAGTTGTCGTATCCTACCAAGATCGTATTGTAAAGCTAATCGATATTCGATTGCCAACCGAGACGGAACTCGACTCCGGTACCACAGATCCCTCTACATCTACTCTCCATATCCTCACCATATAAATAGTCCTCAAGGCGGAAGCCAACCACCAAATTTCGCCTGGCACGTTCTTCTATGACAAACCACTCAAAGCGCTATGGCTCAAGTGCGGAGACAACTCGTGGCTGCTTGTAACCAAACTACAGCAAGCAGACAAACGCGTGGGAGAAGCACTAGACTTTGCGAACGGCTATCGTCTGAAGCACCACGACCCCCACACCTTTACGACCGCCAAGCTATAAACACGAAAAAGGTTTTGGAGATAAAATTTGATTTCTTTTGTTAAACGCAATTGAAAGACGTCCCAACGTATTTACATGACGAGGCAGCTCACTGGATGCTTCTCCACCGGTCCAGACACTTGCACATCCTTCTCCTGCACATACGCCAGCAAGTGGCTTCTCCGTGCCTGGTCCCACTGCAATGCGACTTGGTAAACCCTCTTCTCCGACACGAACTTGACCACGACGCCTAGTCCAAACGGTGTCCTTACGACATCTCCACACGCAGCCGTCAATTTGCCTCTAACGGCAGTCGGCTGCAAGTAGGCTTTGACCTCAAACTGCGTCACACTCGAGTTCCTGTATGTGACAACGTGAACACCGTCGGTCTTCCGCACTTCCTTTAGACATCCAGATCCAATAACCGTATCGACTGGGTACCCGATGACACCTCGCACAGTACAGTCCAGACTCTTCTCCATAAAGTATCCTTTCGCCTGCATCTTGTCTAGATACACTGTGTACATTTGGTCACATGTGCGAAAGTCGAGGACGAGACCTTCTCCAAACGGAGTCATGACAAGCGAGTGAACAGCAAACCATGGCTTGATACTCGGTTCAAACGCTCCAGAGATCGCAGATGATTGGGATTTCCATCGGAGATACTGCAGCGGGTTACCAAGTAGTTCAAATGTATTCGATCGGGACCTCGTCGTCGGGACAGCTAGTTCCCTCGTCTGGATATACGCCTTGACGCCGTCTAGATTGCCTTCATCCAACTCCACTTCGACGTAATTCCCTGTCGTGGCTGTCTCGATGGTGCTGCCTAGACCGAACGGAGTCATGACCTTCTTGGAAGGCGCGACGCTAGATCCCTTGAACCCGTATCGAAGTAGCTGGAGTAACCCTCCACTAGGAGGAGCAGTCGTTGGCTTCGTCTCTGCGCTCTCGAGTTCTTCCAAGTCTAGTGGAGGCGGAAGCACCTCTTCCACGGCATCTCTCGTGAGGTAGCAGCGTACTTGCGAGCCTTCCGACAAGGTCCAGGATAAGAGTTTAACTTCATAGACACGATCTCTCGGTCGATACCGAAGGACGATCCCTCTGCCGTACGGAGTCGACACTTCTGTCTGCACCTGCACTTCCGGTTTGGGTGTCACTGGTCTCGACGATCCGCCTAGTCCAAGCATAGACAAGAGTCCTCTCGAAGGTGAAGAGACAGCAGCTTCCTTTACATGAGCCTCGACAATGTACGCGACGCAAGGACTATCTGCACTTGACTTTAATAGCTGCACTTGGTAGATGCGATCCAGAGGTCGAAAGTGGATGACGATGCCTCGACCGAACGGTGTCTCGACTGTCGTGCCGACAGAGTGCATAGGCTTATCGGAAGATGAGCCAGGGACGAAGGAGCCAAGCTTCTTGGTCAAGTACCCGAGACTCGAGCGCACGCCGGCAAACATCCGAGGCGCTTCTGACGCTGGGATCGGCTGCACAGGCACAACTGCGTCGAAATTGACGTATGCAGTGCATCCAGACGGCATTTTGACGACGTACACTTCGTCGTACTGACGAAAGTCGCGTACTCGGCCTTCTCCAAACGGAGTCTTCACCTTCGTGTTCGCCGCCAAGATAAACGTCAGTGGCGGACGATGGAAGCGGACATAAGACAAGCGTGCATTCGGAAACGACGCGCTCTCTCCTGCAACGAACGGCGTCAAGTGTTCTTCAGTAAAGTACGCCTTCACTCGCTTTTTCTTCCGGAGACCTGTCCAGTCCAAAAGCTCTAGCGTGTACATGCCATCTAGACCTCGATACTTCTTCACCATCCCTCGTCCGAACGGCGTGCTCACGTCTGACCCATTCGCAAACTTCTGAGGCTTGTCTAGCAACGCCACGGGTGCAATGTCATGCTTCTGGATCTCTTCGTTGGCTTGGATGAGATCCGCATTTAAAAGCTGACGTTGTTTCTCTCGATCCTCCGGTGTCTGCCACGTCGAGATGGCGATGAAGCCTCTCGCAGACTCGAGCATGATCTTATGCAACCCTCGAACACGCAGCTTGCCCATCTGACACGCCTTGAGCGCTCCACCGACATACGTATGGAAGAAAAAGATGTTCATCTTCTCCCACTTGTCCAAGTCTTCTTTTCCATGATACCCAAAGGTTTTTTCTAATGGCTGGACGAGATGGAAGAACCCAGCTTCCAAGACGTTTGGTCCAAACTCTTCGTAAATGAGTTCCGCTGCACGAACGTCGCCTTGCCCATTGTCACCGATAAAGACGTGTGTGAATTCAGGATACAACTGACAGTACTCGCCAAAGTTCTCTGCCTTCTTCTGTGCCATCGGTTCCAAGTCGCCTTGGACCATGAACGCACTACCGGACTTGAGACTCCCGGCTAGAAGCGTCGGAAGAGTGTGCATGCCCTCCAACTCGTACAAAGCAGCAAATTTTTGATACGATTTTTTCTCAAAAACGTCCTTGTACACATGTGGACGAGCGGATACGAAGACGAGATTGCCTACCCGATCGTCCGTCCAGTCGTCCGGACCAGCTGTGCCCATGTCGAGTTCCCTGTAAAACGCCAAGACGCCGGGATAGAGCGTATGGTGAGGATATCTAGTGTCGATACCGGCAGGGTACCTCCCTCCGCTCGAATACAGCGTATCATCAACGTCACTCAGCACCTTTCTCCACGCCTGTTGCTTCCTCTCCATCCCGACGCGAGTCCCTAGTCGGACATGAGCAGTCTGAACGTCTGCTTCTCGTTTAATATGCGTCAGCACCTCCTTTCGAATCGCCGTGTCTCTCAGATCGAAGAAGACGAGTTTGTGGAGACTGTGGAAGTCGCCTTTGGCATCCGTCAAGGCTTTGAGGCGACTCAAGTCGTCTCCACTCGTCCGGAGTAAGATATTGCGCACCCACTTCTCTCCCATTGGATGTGCACTGAGCTTCATGATCATGAGAGCGTCCAGTACGATCGCTCGGGATGTGACGGTCAGGTCTGGCAAGCGCTTATTACACAACAAGTCTAGGATGAGTGATCGCTTCTGGTCTTCTGGGAGCCTCGAGTGGTCCTTGACTTTGTAAAAGAGAAGAGCGAGCTTAATGTGATTCAAAACGTAGTTCAGTTCGTCTCGAGAAGCACCGGCGAGAAGCCGATAGATCTTTTGCTCCTGACGTATGACTGCTCGGAGGTTGAACATGTTATTAAAAGTAGACGGGAGGTAGATCCGGTCGATACTCTCGACACATTCCGTCACGAGACCAGTCTTCTCCTCTGCTGTTGCTTTGAATTTATACAGTTCTGACTGATGAGACGTCGTCTTGTGTAGTCTAGGCTTCCTACTGATCTCACGGCGATGGGTGACTCGGTCAAAGATGTGGACGCCGAGTGTGAATGCAAAAACGAGTAGAATGCCGACGGAAGGGTTCCACTGACCAATGGCCAGTGGCGAGTCTTTGATGTACAGTACGGCCGTACTAAATAAAAACGCCATCATGGTCCAAAACCGGTTTTCAAACTCTTGAGCGTCATGCCATCGCCAGTTTGCTTCTGTGGAGATAAAAAGCCAGACGACGTAGAGGATACCGAGCCAAGAGGCACAGAAAAGTGGAGCTAAGACAAAGAGCGCAATGATGGAGAGCAAAATCACGAGTCCACAGAATAAAACGAGCATCAGGACAAACGGACTTGCGGATCCGCTCGCCTGTGCATTTTTCCCAGACTTTTGTCGATGTTTCTGGAGACGCTGGAGCTGCTTTGTCTGGGATATGGACCGAGCTCCTGGTGGATGCTGCTTCTGGACCATTTCATAGGCCTCTTCCGCCGCCGATGGACTGGATGCGATCGACGGTGGCGCTCGGACTCGACCTGGATCGGTCTCCTTTTCGTCCTGTGGCTGGTACATTGTAACCGTGGAGCCTAGCTGCATCAAGTTCGTACGAATGTCGTATGTGGTATGTTAAGTCGGAGTATAAATAGAACTGGCGGCGTAGATGAATTGAAAACGTGCTGGTCGTGCTCGGTTCAAACGAGAGATTTTCTCAGCACGAAGGACAGAGAAAACGAGAAAGGACGGCGCTTGAGTGGCTCTAGTCGTCGTTTGAGTGCGGTATCGAGGAGACACGGGCACGAGACGATGAAAGGCTGACCTGGTGCGAGAGTGTACCACGTACAAAATCTCGAGTGCGATGACTCGTTCCGACACGCTTTGGAATGGCACGCCGAAAGAATTGCGAGCGTGTCGTGACGAAGTCCAGGTCGATGAGCTTGAAATAGGAGACGGTGGCGTGATTGGATAGAAAGACGACTACGCGATAGTTGATTGGCAGATTCGATCAAGTGCGACGCATGACGTCAATCATGCTTTATGGCTTCAAGTACCCCCGTCTTTGGCCGCACTGCGTCGGTCAGTGGAAGTCGATGACGTTGGCAACTTGATCTCCATCAACTAGGGCGATTCCAGCCGAAGTAACCGTGCGTTCAAGATAGATATGCACTTTAGTAATTTTTTCAAAGATGCGACACCGAGCAATCAAAATTTGATAGATGACGCACCCAAGTGGCTGCTGGTGGCTGGAGCGGTACCGCGAGCTGGAGCAACAGTGGCGGCAACATGCAGCGCAAGGGCAACAGCATCTTGCAAAGATGGCGGATGCTATCCAAAAGACGACGTACGGCATCCTTTACATCGTTGAAATGGTCGGTAGGCTACCCCATGCGCTGCATCTGAAACGTCGTGTGTGCATTGTAGGTACATGAGTGGAGATGAATGGGGCGAGTTTTCAGGATGCACGCGTCTACATGACGCTGCAGAAATTCGAGTACACTTATTCTTGTCGTCAATTCATGCGCACATGTATTCACTTACTATGCAGTTATGGGAGCTCGCACAGCGAAACCAACAACGAATGCACACCACTGTCAAAAGCATGGTAGCAACGCTTAACTACTAGCATCTTGTTCAAAAGTAACCACATTGCAGGGTGAAATATATTCGCACATGGCAATGCTATTGAACGACCAAGGTTTGCTCGCAAACCAAGCAACGCGCAAGCTCACAACTTGCTCCTACCAGCGCTATGGTATTTCGCACCCTATCTTTGCACGTCCAAAGCTCCATGAAAAATCCATATAAAAATCCACACTGGTATAGAAACCTTCTTGCTCGAAATCTTGGACATGTACGAAAAGGAGCTCGCGGCCAAGGCTTTGATTGCAAACGACGCACTCTACTGCCAGAACCACACGACACTCACGCTGTACATTGCTTCGTGGCAAATGCAGCCGCACGTCGATACAGCTCGCATCAAGGAGCTACAGGAACTCGTGGAGAACGACTGGCACTATCGTGGCGCCACTGCAAGTTGAACCTCTTGTCTTTCATACTCGGTCGATTCAGATAGGGCGTAGAACTGTATATTGCAATGGAACCTGTCATCCTGCATGCACCCACTTTTTAATTTGAATGGGTGTAGAATCCTATGTTTTCATTGGCTGATACAAACTTGCTACCTCCATCTACAGCAGCATAACGATCAGTCGGCGAAAGCAAGCGCATACCTCGCTGCTGCTACAGGTAGAGTGCATCTCTCGATCTCATTACCTTTATGATGTATATATAAAGGTTGGGTGTACTTGCATGCGAAGAAGATTGGACGAACAGTCGCTTGTGTGTCAATCGAGATGTTGTCAGCAGGAGTCACCCATCCTAACACTTTTCAAACTTGGCATGCGATGATCAATCGCATACTTTTGCATACGACAAAGATACTGATAAGAGATAAGTCTTCTTGTTGCTTGCAGTAGATTGGCGCCATGAGTACGGACAATGATAAAGAGCGTTTGAATACCGAATCCAATTCGTCGGCTAGTTCCCACCCAGGACGACCAGACTTTACCAAAGGTATATCTTATTGTCAATCTATAATGCAAATCGACAATAGCTCATATTCCTATTTTGTGTCTTGTAGAGGAGGTTCGAGGTACTCTACTACCACTCTTCTAGTCCTCGTGCGTATATAAACAGGATGCTAGGCTACCTATTCAAAAAGACCCGAGATGGAAAGTGGCAGAAGCGATGGTTTGAAACCAATGGATGCTTCCTTACATACTACAAAGTACTTATATCTTGAACTCGTACCTCCTTCCTTCCCACTAAATCTTGTTCTCATAGCGACAAGGACAAAAGCTACTTGCTGCGTTAAATTTACCTCAAGTCGGTAGCATTCGGCTGCTAGACGATGGCGAGAATGGTACGCCATCGACCCTCTCCACCTTGTCTCTTATCTAACACGCCCATAGAAGCTGGTCTGTTCACGATCGAATTGAACGAACGAGAGTACACGATCAAAGCCAAGACGCGTGAAGAAGCGTCGTATTGGGTCGACGCGCTCGTCTGGCGCCAGGACGGCAACGTTGTTGCCCAGAAAACTCCTCGTTCGTCTTCCTCTTCATTGCATCCTATGCACATACTAACCATTGCCTATAGAAGTGGATTCAAGCCAAGTGGAGTCATTAACAGCCATTGGCGATGACCCGCGTGGACTCTCGATCGACTCTCGAGACACCATCAGCACGGAGGCAACGAAAATGGACGAATTATCCGACACCAATAAGGGTGACGAGCAGCAAGTGAAAGGCGGATGTGCTGCTTGCTGCAGCATTCAATAGCCTTTGTCTTTACCAATACATTCTCTCTCTCTTCCAATCATTCATTCTATTCCCAACTCGTTTAAAAAACTAGACGAAGTGGGTACGCGTCCAATGACTTTGACGAGCATATCCTTCGGGTCTTTTGCTCCACCATGGACTAGCAATTCATCTCGTACATGGGCACCAGCATGCTCTGGTACGTGACTGTCTGGAGCAAAGTTGCTCGACCAGATCTCTGCTGCAAACACTCGAGCGTAGAGGTAGCTGTAGTATCCAGATCCATATCCGATCAAGTGTCCGAATCGAAGGTGCCAATCGGCACCTCGAGGGTATACATCGTCATGAGGGTACGGCACGACTGTCATTTCTGGATGGAGATCATGAATAATAGTCGACGCATCGTTCCGGTCGCTGCCAAAGAGAGCCAAGTCCGATGCCGCATACAAGCATTGCGTCTATGAAGATCACATGAGTCCTCTTTCTATACGATAACAGACTAGGTGTACGTACCTGAGCATTCAGTGCGGCAAATTGCCGTCGAGAGCGCTGTAAGGAAGCGACGAGGTCCGTCGGGATCGACTCCTGCGTTTGCCAGTGACGAGCGAATTGACGTAGGAAACGAGCGTCCCAGGCAAAGTACTCCATCACATGCGATGGCGTTTCGACAAAGTCTAGCGCCGCTCTTGTTCCACTAAGATGCTGGAACTCGGTTCGAGATAGAAGGGAATGGAGAGCATGTCCGAACTCGTGGAACAACGTCTCTACTTCTGAGTGCGTAAGTAGACTTGGTGCATCTGGTGCAGGCTTCTGAAAGTTACAGACAAGAGCGGCGATAGGTCGTTGGTATGTCGATGGAGACGAGTCAAAGGACGGAACTTGCTTTCCACATCGAATGGTAAAGTGGGCAGCGTGCTTGTACTTGTTACGTCGAGGGTACAGATCGAGATATAACGTTCCGAGGTGGTCACCAGAAGCATTTTGTAGCTCCAGCTTCTTCACATCGTCATGCCACACCTCACTAGCTTGAGGAGTTACTTCTACTAGCTGACAGTCATACACTTGGCTACAGACTAATTGGAGGCCTTCAAGAACACTGGACAGAGGAAAGTATGAGGACAACGTCCGAGAGTGGAGACCAAACGTCTCGCCTTTGACGAGACCCATATAGTACGGTAGATCCCAAACTTGCGCAGTGGACGAAGCATTCGGCTCCTTGAGAGCTTTGGTGGCAGATAGCAGCTCTAGTTCTTTCGTAGCCTACAACAAACTGGTTACGAGCGGTATTACGTCGCAAAAGAGTGGCTATCGGACCTGTGGTTGAAGACGTTGTGAGAGGTCTAGTAGGAATTGCTGCACGACGTCTGGATCTCGAATCATTCGGTCGCTATCAAAGATGAGAGAGGGATTTGTATGCTGTGTACAGACGGATATGGAGAGAGTGGAGACTACCTTAAGGATAGATGATTATAGGACGGAAAGCCAAGAGCTTCAGCCAGCTCATGGCGCTTCATCCGGAGCGTCTCTAGAACCTGATCACGATATGAGCCACAGGCATCATACAGTCTAAGCACGACAGTCTACCTCTTCATTCGCTCGCGCACAGTCGTTACCGGCCAAATAGATCTTTCTCCGTGTTTCTTCACTCGGAACGTACTTGAGAAGAGCATTGATTACCGCCGGTTCCGTCGGTACGACTGCCATCTTGGGATTCAGCAACTTGCGTTTGCAAACGGCTAAGAGGTTTTGTGGTAGACCTTGCAATGAATCCATCGGCACTTCGACTGTCTCGCTACTCATATACATGTTTCTTTGAAAGTCGAGTCCGAGGTCGCCGATCTCTCGCTGCAGATCATTCACCTTTGCTAGCTCATGCGGTGGAAGGTGGATGCCATCTCGTTCAAACTCTTGCTGGAGCAAATGAGCCGTTCGCTTCTGCTCTTCTGTGAAACTGGACATGATATCAGGTCGTTGCGTTAACTCTTTTAGGCGAGAGTAGAGTTGAAAATCGCCATTAACGTGTAAAATCAAGTCCGTCAGCTCATTAAAACACTTGGAAGCAGCTTGCCGAAAGTCATCTCGAGGATGCACGTTGCGGCATAACTCGGCAGCATCAATGACAGAGCAAATTGTGTTGGATATTTCGTCCAAAAGCTGCAACGTCGTGACGCCAGCAGGCTCCGCATCCAACTTTTGACGCAAAGCATGGCATTTCGACGTCACTTGCTGTGTCAATTGACCAAAATCGGACGGTTGATGCAATTGATGCAATTGGAAAAGCCCTGAGCTTGTTCGTTCGTCTCGAACAGTTGCAATGGAGGCAAAGCAATTTGTATAAACACCAGACGCTGGTCGACGAAGCGCTCGTCCCCATACAGTTCGGATCATTTGTCCGCTTGATAAGCTACAAAAGTATATTTTGCAACAAAGCACAACCGTTAATTTGCGTCTTGTTGCGGGATAATTAAATGCTGGAGAAATGCTTCTACTTTGTCTATCACAGCTACGGAAGTGAAGCCATAGATGTAGATGCCGGTTGAGCCAGCGATTAATAACTCATCGATCCCATCTTTATCCACATCTATCCAGAGCATGCTGTAGATGCTACCGATGACTTTCAAAGCCCAATCGGCTGCGAGTTCCTCAAAGCTATTTTTACGCCACTTTTTCTGATACGCGAGGACTTGACCTGACTCAGTGCCTACGAGTATATTCTTCTCTCCTTCCTATTCCCGTCACATTAGTTTCATCTTTTTCATCCAGACTATCGAAAATAGACGTACCAAGTCAAAGTCAGCAGCAATGGCACAATAGATAAAACCAGCATCCGGTGGGAGATAGAGATCATGCAGTGCGGTAGAAAAAGTATCTTGTACGTCTTGAATGAAAACTGCTCTTGTTAAAGCAGACGCCACGATGAGATTGACTCTAGCTTCAGACATGAAAAGAGAAGTGGACGTGACAGGACTCTCCACTTGCCAATCATGCACGAGCTGAACAGTCCCCATGTTCTCCATATCACCTCTTAATAGACATATATACCTACACGCGATGTAAGAAGGGTAGATACGAAGTTTATAATAATCGTACGTACCCATCTGCACAGCCAAGGACAAGGAGTGGCAAGTTGTTCATTGTGAGGGAATCCCACACAAGCACTGGATGAGTAAAGGAGGAGAAGAAGGGAAAGTAAGACGCGAATTGCGACTCGTTTAAACGCACGAACTAAACATTCTTCGTCAGCATCAGTATCCGGCATCATATTGAAAGCACGTACTTGATCAGTCGATTCGCCCGTGTGAATGTCTCCAATACCAATCACAGGCTCACTTGAACTGCTCTGGAATACCAGTATCCCGCTGAATGCGTCCCCTGACGTATCGTCTTGCTGTTTGGAAGAGGTCGCAATGAGTTTCGTAGGTGCGGCTTCTAGCTCTACCTTTTGCCAATCCAAAGGCTGGTTCTGTAGGTCGGACAGGTCCGATGGTAGCTTGGCAATAAGAATGCCATACTTTCCACTTTGGGAATACGCGATGGCGGTATGAAGAGCTTCGTTGGATGCGAAAGTCGTGGCACAGACGACTTCGAGTTGATCATTGACATCGATGTCATGGTCAGCGGATGGGAAGGAATCACCTTCGCTTTCAACATCCATCGGAAGTGTCAATTCGTACGCGTCATACTCGTTTGTGGACGATTGATATCGAAGGACGGAGACAGATCGGTCCGTAACAACGAGTACAGGACTAGGATATCATGCATGAAATACATAAAGGCTTATTTAGTATTAGTCGAATCGCACACACCTTGTTCGTGATCCAGAAGCAACGAGAGAGTGAAGACTTGGTGCACCAGAGGCATACGGGAGGAATTGGCGCTGGATGAGCTTCATGATCGTCTTTGTCTTCGTTTGGGTGTCGAATCAGATATCTGAGGACGGACGAGGGCTCAGATCTGGGAGCTGGACCTGGTAGCCGATCCCATTCCCAGCGGATGCGGATGATCTAGTTTGCGAGAGGGATATATCAGGTGTGCTAGTTACCGTTAACTCTTCGCCGAAGTTCCATCGTGATGCCTAAGCAACATGGAGATAGACTGACAACTGGATGGTAGGAATGATCTAGAAGATGACTTGATGTGACCTGCATTCTTGCTCGTCGTCGCTGGTACTCGTTCACTGACCTTCTATCACGACGCAAAGGTAGTGTCGTGTTGGCTGACGACCAGGTGATAGGAAAGATCGAGTCGATGACTTGCAGATGGTCGTACATGCGCAAGATGATGAAACCTGCTTCGCCGAACTTCCGCCGAGGTGCACATGCGATGTTGGATTCGACTGACGGCCGCTTCGGATAGAAATAAATCAAGGAGGGGCGTTGAAGATGGCGATGCGGGTTCAGTATGGACAAGTCCACTTCGCCGAACTTCCAGAGGTCGTTATGGACGGTCGTACTCGACGGATGATCGTGTTGGGTAGAAACCATGTAGCGAGGGTTCAAATGACGATCGTGTTTACGAGTACAGAGCCTACTTCCTGGAACTTCCGTCGCGGTGTGAACCTGAGATTGTGAACGGCTGATGACGGCAATAGATACAACGAACAACTTCGACGAGCACCGTCGGCTTCTGGCTCAGATGAAACACATGAGTTGTATGTCGAGAGAAATCAGCATCTATAGTCGCGTGACTCATCGATCTGTTTTCGAGCTCGTCAGACGATTGCGAGGTGCGCTCGGGATCCTTGCTGTTGTCTTATCTCTGGCGTGCGCGCCTGAGCCTTTCTATACCGCTTTCAAGTTTCTTTAAAGCTAGGGCTGTATTTAACTGACTACGTCGAGTAGTACGAAAGTATATGTGCTTCATACAAACTCGCTATTCGAGCGCGCCAATTTGCAGTGCGAAGGCACAAACATGGTGGATGTTTCAAAAAGAACACAGGTGAATGGAGAAACACACTGTATTGTTCGCGCATCGCCTAGTGGTGGCTGGCTTTGCATGGTCAGCAAGATCCGTTCACGATCTGCATGAATGGTGTCGGTGAAAACCGCATGCCACGACAAGAATCAGAATGACATTATGTACAACCGTGTTGTCGTACACGCGTCTAGGTCGCTCCTCCCATCATCCTTTTCAACCGAAGGAAACTTTCCTTCGGCACGTGACAGCTGCCTTAGAAGGGAAAATAGAGGGGGAAAGGAGTACTACATTTAAGTACCAAGATTTATTTCCGCTTAGGTGAATATATAAGTCCTTTGCCGTTTCCTGTACTAGATTACTGTGGTTGACTTTCCGTTGAAATAACCAACAAGCAAAAGGTTCCCGACCAGTCCGAGCGATTGATTCCAGTTAGCTCCTACGGCTTTTCCGTTGCGACGCAACTAGGCCGGGTAAAGCGAATCGACGTTAAACTTCAGACGGTGGGAGCACCGGGACGACACGCAGACGATGATGATAGCACTATACCGCAGTCATCTGACGGCTTACTCGTAGCTGTGCAGCATATCATCAGCGCCAAAGAAGGCGCGGCTGTCGCCACCAAAGTACTCGAGGTCGTTGTATCCTTGTGGCCAGTCAAGCATGCCCAACTTATCTGACTTTAAATCCATCTCTGGAAGCATGCCTGGTTGGTCCATGGACGGAGGGGCGGCGGATAGCTCTTGCATCGATGGCAAATCCTGCTCCATCATATTTCCGTCGTTGGTCTTGACGCGCTTGGCAGACGGCTCTTCAAAAGGCGGGAGGCCGAACTGTTTCTCCTGCAACAGACTCTTCACCAGCATTGTCACGTCGCCTAACTGACCCATGAGCTCGGACACTTGGCCTTGGAGACGCTCGACAGAGTTTTTCAATGTTTCTACTTCTTCACGTTCCGGGGATGATGACTCGGAGTAGGTCTTGCGGCGAATCTGAGCCATGAGCTCTTTCTTGCCGCGCACAAACTTTTCATGGTAAAACTCCCACCAGTTCTTGGACTCGTCGTCTTGGTTGGTGATGACGATTTCATCCTTTTTGTGCTTGCGGAAACCATAAAAGTTAAGCTGGCGGACGAAGGACGAAAAGTTGTTGTGCTTAAAGTAGCGCGGAAGCATGTCCTTTGCGAACTCACGTGGCGCTTTGATGATAAACGAGGTACCTGCGTCACTCCAGCACGCGATGTGGTCCGGCGACGACTCGATCATGTCGTACGTTTTCTGGAGGAAGACGGGTGTGTTGTTGCCGGGCTTGACAACGTTGCGGGCGATAACGAGGTCACCGTCGCTAGAGCGTTTGCGGGTCTGCATCATCTGGCTATCGGTCATTGTGTATGAAATTCCTTGGCTTAACGACGAAAGCACTTGAGTTCCGGGGCGCTTTTTTTGTTATGAGGAGAACTGCTTCCATCGCGAGTCCGCTACAACAAACACATACACGAACTTTCTATTGACTTTCATCCAATCATATAGCTGTTTGAAAATAGTTGGCCTACCCCTATGTCCCCTCTCGCATCACCTACTGACCACACCTTGTTTGTGCTTTGGTTTCTTTTCTAAAACAAGTCTGGCGTCCTCATAGCCACTGGAAGGCAAGGTAAGGCTTCTGTGCCGGCGTCAGTAGATCAATTTCCTTTATACTCCAAAGGGCACGCCATTCGTATAACAATTTGAATAAAGTGAGCTTTCCTACTGCGTATCTAGAATCTGGTACCACCCAAGTCCTTTCTATTGTTTGAAAATTTTGCCTGCACGTCACACACACCCACATGTCAATTGATATTTTTTGTAGTCTCGCATTGCGGATCTACTTCCAAAGCAGAAGTAAATAGAACTGGATCAGAGGTAGAACAGATCCTGGCGCTGCAAGTGTACATCATTTGTCGCATTTAACATAAAATTTTAGTTGAAAAGGAACAAAGATAGCATTCGTTTAAAGGACAAAGACTAGGCAACAAGCCGGGATGCAGCAAGAGCCTGGGGCACTCGATCTCTGGATGGATGAAAAAAGTAGACTAGGCTAAACTTTGTCAAGAGCATATCATGAACTGTCTGTACTTGGTGGTGTAGCGGAACAGTACTGGCAAAACATGCTGGCTCATCATGGCGGAGAGGATATATCACTCGACCGCTTATTACAAGCCTTTGAGTTTGAAGACACTTTGTCCGACGCCTTGCTGAAACAGATCGCGCGCCACATTCTACGTTTGCATGACAAAAATGCGATGGCGGCGATGAAAAAGATCCTCAAGCAAGGTCCGCGGCTTTCCAAACTGAAACAGCATCCACAACGGTACAACGCTCCATCGTATGCGTATTTGAACTTCTGATTGAGGAATGAATGTAGCGTGCTCCGACCTTTGGTAATCTCGAGTGCAGATGTACACCGAAGCAGGAGGATGGCTTATGCTACCCTTTATCCCTTCTATTTATTGGTAGCGGTGGCTCGTACAAGAGACTTTGGACCACGCATCACTCGACCAGGCGATTACTGCATGCATACGTCGTTAGTCTTGTAATCGGCTCTAATAAAGTCGCTCAATAGCTTCTATTTCAGCAGTTACAAGTACCCCCGGACCCAACCCACCAAGCGCCAGACAGTGAAACGACGGTGCGAGTTGCTGATATTATCAACGACGGACTTACAGCACCTGCGCTAGGATCCCAAGTGGAAGCCTTGAAAGTGATAACGTCACTTTCATGGAACCTTTGACAGTATCTAACACACTGTATTAGTTTATTCGATCCGTAGCGGTGCACGTGGCACATCCCACTAGTACCCCCTTCCCACGCTCTATTTTCGTCTTCCAGTCAGTATAAATGTGTGGTAGCACTTCGTCTTGCGGAGGCAATCGAAGGCTGTGAAGAAGATTTTGTGTCGTCGGATGTGAAGGCTTTCGGGATCGCAACTCTGCATGAGATCATCTTTCTACGCCAGGATCTCATGTCGGACTTACCGATGAACCATCCCATCATGGAAAGTATCTTTCGCTGGATGATGCATGAAGACATAGCTGTCAGGCGAGCGGCGATTGTGTCTTCAATTCGACTGTTACTGTACGACGAACGGATCTGGGAACACTCAGCCCCAATGGTATCAGGTCCGTGGAAACTAGGTGTGACTAAAATGCTGATACTTTATGCAGCTTTCGCGCTTGGTAGACATGTAGGAACCTTTCGCAACAAACTTTTCTTCTACTATTTGCGACGACTACATCCCACGGCCTAGACACGTTATTGGGAGCGAGACTGGGCCAATACGACGTTGCCTCCAGTCCTTTTTCACCGTTCAGTACGGGAAGCATGCTAGCCACCACCAACTCCTCCAAACAGTGATTGTAAGCATCTCTAACCCTCTGCCATCGAGCCCAGTTTTCTAATCGCATGATGTCAGCTCACGACTACTAGAGAGGTGCATGTCTTTCAGTGATGTTCTAGTTCCAGGACTAATGCAGGTGTAGGCATATCTATTTGGCGTGCCACTCCCACCATATGAAGCCATCCGTCAGGATACGACGGTCGCGGAACGACGGTTGTATGAAAAGACAAGACTACTAGCTCGTCTATTGCCAACTACTTGCGCGAAACAATTGTACCACGACTTTCGACTCATGGCGATGGTCGAGTTCGGTATTAACTACACCAGTCAACGCGTCGCTGAGATCCTGGCAAAGGTATGCTTGGATTCATCCGAGTTGGAGACGTATATTAATGTCAAAAGCTAGTGACTAGTCAAACAGGCTGGAAAAGACCACCTTTTTCTTTCCACTTTTCCCACGTTCCTTTTGACCGGCCGCTGGTGTCTCTCGTACGCCATTCGGTCTGTCGGTCTGCACCCTCCTCTTCTTGCCACTTTCCTTCTACTCGCCAGTCGTAAGCATCATCAAACAACGTTACGCATGAAAAGATTTCGTACCGGTACGTCGACATGCGCAAAGATACCGCCTGTCTTGCCTCCTACTGGATTCTTCTTCTCCGTGTACTTGCGCTTCCGAGCTCCTTGACCTAATGCTTCCTGGACGCCGACGAAGCTGTCAATGTTGCCAATGTCTGCACCACTACGAGCCTCTTGCTCCCGCTGCTTCCTCCTCTGCTTATCCTTTTTGCTCGTCACGAGACGAACGAAACGAGACTCTTCATAGTCCTTCTTCTCTGCATCCTCCTTGGCAAGTTGCTTGTCCAGTGCCGTGTCCACGCTCGTACTCATTTCCTCCGGTCTTTCACTAAACTCGCCTCGGATCTCCGACAAGAGTGTCGATCGCTCCATCCGTTTCATCTGCTTCTTCCGACGCTTCTCCTCCTTCTTTGCTTCCGGATCCTCATCGTATGGAACCGAAGCAAGCTTAGGAGGAACGTACTTGCCTTCCTTCTCAGCTTGCTTCATCGGATCGAACCGCTCATTGGTCTCCGGCGTCTCCTCCACGTCATTCGTGACGAGCTGCGATGGGTTCGGACCGTAGTTCATGGCCTCATCGACAGCATCGGCATTCGTGGCAAACGAAAGAGAAAGTAGTTTGTCCACTTGATACTTCATCTTTCGGTCAAGAGGTCTACGAAGAATGTCAGAAAACGAGATGAATGGAGGAGAGATAATGTAAAAGTACCGAATGCGCTCGAGAAGTGTTCGGTAGCGGACGAGTTCCGTGAAGACTGGGTGATCTTGCACCTGCTCTGGAGCTTCCAACTATATGCGATCTGGTGAGTATGTACTATTGACGGCATTATATCGATTGTGTACTTTGAGTAGGGCGTAAAAGAGCTCAAGCTTGGTGTAATTAAGTAGCGCATGGTTCTTCACTTGTAGATAGCCAAGGCCAGACGAAGTCGGAAGCTCCTATTAGCTTGTCAATTATAAAGAGTAGAGTATGCGCCTTAAATAAACATACCTCTAGGTCATTTTTAAGCGCCGACACTTTGGTGTCAATCTGCTGTGCTTCCTCTGACAGTTTCTGTCGGCTCTCTTGATCTATCCAAAAGCAAAGCAAGTACCATTAGTGGTCAAACAATTTCTATAAAGCCGTTTGGTAGGGCTGCAATCCATTCAAACTATTTGAGAGAACATGTATGTCTACCTTGCGTCTCCGTCATACCGACTCGTCCTTTCGTGTTCCAACTTGTTGTGCCTCCAGTCATATTTTCCACCAATCATACCGAGTATCACTATTATCAGATCTGACATATATGTTGAAGTAGACTTGAAGCCTCATGGAGCAACGCGGCAGCAGCCATTTCGGCCGTAAGAAAGCAGTAGCAGATACGTGTATTCCTTCATGTGATTATTGGTCGCTCTCGTGGAACCATGGGTGTCGCAGTGCACACTCGGCTGTTATTCGCTTCGTCGGATCTTTTGTCAACAACCCCGAAAGCAAAGACTTTCCCGATGTCGAAAGCGAGCGCCAGAGGTAGTTCTCCTCGACTTTCACTTCTCCATGCAGTATCTTTTTAAATATGTCTTGCTTTGCTCGTCCATTGAAAGGCAGCTCTCCCATGAGCAGCAAAAACATGATGACGCCAAGAGACCAGTTATCGGCTTCTTGCCCATATCCGGACTGCGCTAGCACTTCCGGTGCTGCGTAGTGCAACGTTCCACACGCCATTGTCATCACTTCATCCGGATGTGCCAGCTTGGATAATCCAAAATCCGCAAGTTTTAGATCCCCGAGGTCTTCTCCGCATAAAATGTTCTCTGGTTTCAAATCTCGGTGGACAATCCCGAGTCGATGGAGGTAGGCAACGCTGTCCAACAATGGCTTCATCACAATCTGAGCTTGACTTTCGGAGAATCGTTTATGGTCTTCAATATGCTGGAAAAGATCTCCTTCTGCTACCAGTTCCGTCACGATGTAGATAAACTGTGGGTCCTCGAAGATGTCCACGAGTTGAACGATATGCGGATGATGAACGAGTTTCAAAATCGCAACTTCAGTCCGAAGCAATTCTTTCTCGGCCAAGTCCAGCTTGCTCTTGTCTATAATTTTCACAGCATATCCATCCAACGTCTCCCGATGATGTGCTTGACAGACGACAGAGAACTTGCCCTGACCGAGCTCTTCACCGATTATGTAGTGTTCACCAATAGAACGCTTCTCAGTCGCTTGGCGTAGTGCGTTTACCCATTTGTTCTGGACGTCCACTGATTTGGCATATATAGTGCGCTTAAGTTTGGTAGCACCCGATTCCGGCACGAGTTCGATGCCATAATACTTTTCACTCTTTTCTACGATCGGATTTTCGCCACTTGACTCAACGTAGTATCCGCACATAAACAAGGCTCCACGAGGTACTGTGTCATCTTCATTGCTGCACATTCAAGTTAGATTAAATTAGCAAAACACATTGGCATCAGATACTGTACGTGTAGTAGTAGAGAAAGTTGTCCTGTAAAACGAAATATCTTGTGAGCATTTGTCGCAGCCGTGCCCCCCGTTTCCACAAGTATCCGCACATTGTATCATTGTCTTCCAAATCATCGTGCTCCTCCACAGGAATGACATCTGGGATATCAGCGAAAAGGTTGTATTCGTGTACAGGAGACTCGGATAATCGACTGGAAACTCCTTTCGCAGTCGTCTCGAATTCATCTAAGATGTGTCCAATCTTGACTGCAAGAGACGTCGCCGGGCAAATGCTCCTTGCTTCTTCTAATAACTGTCGAGTCTTGTCTAACTTGCTACGATACTCTTGATCCTCCAATTGCTGTAGTTTCTCGGGAGAATTTCGACTAGAAGCACTTATGAACGATTTGCATCCGCAAGAAGGAGGAGTTTCCACGTACCGTACAACGATATTCATAACGGATGATCGCTTACGTCCAAGTTCTCCATCCTCCAAGCTGAGCGAACTGGCAGATGGGCTAACGTTCAGATCGTCATTTACGGAGATAAAAATTCTGGTATAGGTCCAAGTGCTTACATGTCAAGTGGCGTGACAGGAGATGTGGATACGTCGTTTGGTAAGAGTCTTAATAGCATCTATAAAGCGTGAGGACGGTACTTCCTTTCACATATCAAGCGTATACAGTACCTCGGATACCTCTGGACATCGTTCACACCAGTCCATGAACTCATCGAAGGTGAGTGCTGCAGTCGGATCATTCGTAGGCAGTGCATCATCGACCAATCTTTGTATGCACTTCACCTATCCCAACATATCCATAGCATTATTGTCAATTTCACATCGATACGAGTGATTATGTCCGATGCTACCTGCGCATCTTCCTTCGACTCTTCATTCGATGTTCCTGTTTTTTCCGACGACGTAGCAGATACGGAGCCAGCGACAATAGGCAGCTGATACAACATCGTCAGTAGGTTGCTCCTGGCAATTGAGCCCGTCCTACATCTCGTCCAAGTTACCACTGACCTAGCAAGTGCTATGGATGTCACGTACCCATTGATGTCGAACAACTCGAATATGAACTTAAGCTTTTCATCCCTCGTGCCTCGTAGCAAGATCGCTAGTCCGTACACAAATTCGGTGTACTTGATACCGGTTGTATTCTATGGCACGTTTCCATGTAGCTACCATTACTCGAAAGCTACTAGAGCTGGCTACCTTTGCCGAAGCAATGACTTCAAACAAACGTTCTATATCGCTAGGTTAGAATATCTATTCACGACAGATGCAGGTAGAAAACATACCTCCAAGTAGCCCTCCAAGCGGAAAGAACTTGAGAAACGTTTCTTTGTCAATCGTTGCACCATTGCTAGTTTGCGCCAAACCTTTAAAGGCCTCGCGAATCATCCGAATCTCTTCATCTCCGAAGCGCTTGACGGCTGCCTTGGCTTCCGGCGGAAACTTCTTCGCAGCAAGCTCACTTCCTAATGGTGCGTTGCCCATCCGAACTCTTTGTCAGGAACTAAAATACTACCATGAAACGGATATGTGCGAATTCCAATCATTTTTCTTTTCATTTCATACTTTCTCCATCGCTCTCACAAACGGTCGAAGCGATCTTTGTCGACTGCTGACCGTTGCCTCATACTATTGAAAATAAAAACGAGCCGATAAGCGATGTCCGACGACCTTTGTCGGCTTACTGCGTCTTCTCGTAGACGACACGCTTGCCAACGTCCGTGTGCTTGAATTTGTTCGAAACGAACTTACCGCGACGACGAACGGGTCGGGACGTCACACCAAGACCGAAGATGAACGTCGTGGTGAAGAATATGAAACCGCCCGCGAGCAGCACGACTGGAATCCACAGCGGCGCCGTGAAGAACGTTGTGACAAGGAACGGAATGATCCACAGCGGGAAGGTAAAGGCAGCTACGAGTGTCGTGGGAATCGCCACAAGCATGAACAAGCCAGCAATACCTGCAGCAATGATCGCCGTCAGCGCTGCAAGAGCCATACTGATCTTTTGGTTGCGCTTGATCATCTCCTTCGGAACCTGCAGGTAGTACGCGATGTACGCCAAGGCGCTCGAAAAAGCTCCGTACGCCGACCAGACGACCGAGTCACGGGCATCCAAGAGCTTGGTGGCACGGCCGGCCGCACGGAAAGCCTTGCGGACAGGTGGACCGTACCAGATCGTAATGTGCACTTCACCACGCTGGCCGGATCCAGACGGATCGCGCATACGCACCGTAGCCGGCGACTCGGATTTGGCGCGCTTTTCAATGACTTCATTGCAGTTGAGGTCACCTGTGCCAAGCAGCTCCTGGCCGTACTCGTTCGCAAAGACTTCAAACTTGAGAATCACATCTTTGTGGTTGCTCTTGGCATCATAAAAGAGCTCAAGCTCATTGTTCTGCGTCCATTCCGGCGAAGATCCGCCCTGGAACGCAGGGTCCGTTGTGGCTGTGGAGCCGGTGCCAGTCAGCGTGATTTTGACGAACGGATCCTGGCGTTTGCCAAGGTCGAGCGTCGGCAAGTTGTGTGCTCGAAGGACCTTGACGTGGATCGTGCCACTCTGCCGTCCTTCGTCATCACTACTGGTGCTACTGCTACTTGATCCTGGCATGGTTTCCTTTGTGCTTCGTCTTACGCTCGAGGTAGGAAATTCGGAAATGAACATGATGTTCCTTTCGTACTCAGAAAAGTCCAGAGAATTACATCTACGTCAGCTGTTGACTTGACAATTGTAAGAAATGGGACGACGAGTGAGACTCGTGCATGACGCGGACTTGCGAAAGTTGACACTCCATGCCAAAGTACTGACGATCGAGATTCCATGGTCCACGCTGCGAAGGAATAGAAAAGCTGCATACATCTTAAAGCCGATTGTATACGAAACGAACGTGAATAGAAAGACGGATGAGAAATATTTTCGTTGAAATCAAATTTAATTTTCGTACTTTATTGAAGACGCAGATAATGGCGGGAAAACGTATCGAAGTGACTTGAATAGGACGAGTGTGGAAGCGATGGCTGTGCGTCGGAGTACTCGAGAGCGGAAGCAACCGACGCTCTTTTCCGTTGACAATACTCGTCGTGAGCAAAAGGACGACGAGACGAACGACTCTCAGTGCGTGTATCTACCTCTATGTCGTATAAATCCAATACTCACTTGCACGTCATACCTCTAGAAGCGAAAGTGAGGACGATGCGCAGGACGAGACGTTTGCACCACAGGTTCAAAAGGAGTCAAAGAAAAAAGCTAAAGAAGCAACCAAGAAGACTGTGGCCAAGCGTAAAGCAGCTTCGACTCTAAAATCTCGTGCAACGAAGAAAACCAAGGACACGGATGAACGCGATGGTAAAGTCGGTAATAAGGATGAGCTGCTGCTAGATGCCGTTAGACTTGGCGGAGGTGTCATGAGAGATGACATTGAGGCATGGCGAGATCGATATGACGAGGATGCAGATGCAGCCACGAGAGAACTGTTTAACTTTTCTCTTCAGGCATGTGGTGGCAACGGCATCTGCCTTCCGTCCGACATAGCGATCGAAGATCTAGATTATGCAGAACTCACGGAGCGTGTCGCGACGGACCTGGACGCCAGTACGGACACGTATCCTCTTGCTTCGAAACGCAAAGGGCATGCGAAATTCCATCGGAACTTGTCTCTTGTGTGGAAAGAGCTAGTGAAGCAAAGCTTTGATAGCGAGCTGCTCTTCACGACGAGTCTCATCAGTCGTCTCGTCGAGTGGCTGACTGCCTTCTCTAGCTCCGACGTCCGAGCTCTGCGGCACACTATGACCTTTGGAGCATATGCAGTGGCGAGTGCTCTTGTCATGTGTGCATCAACAACCTCCGAACAATTGGAGACTGCGAACCGGCAGTTGAAAGCTGCTTCGACTAAAAACAGCAAGTCGAAGCGGACGACGGTGTTGGAAGAAGATCGAGATTTGCATGAAAATCGACTGGAACAGCTAAACAAACTCGCTGGACTTGTCTATCGCAACGTTTTCATGCATCGCTATCGCGACGTGTCTCCAGACATTCGAAAGGAAAGTGTCGTGGCACTGTGTGACTGGATCCAAGTACTACCGGATCAATTTCTCCAAGGAAATGTACTTAAGTACATCGGCTGGTTACTTAGCGATCGTTCTAGCACCGTCCGTCTCGCATGTCTAGATGCTCTCAAGGAATTGTATACGAGCGATGAGAACGCTGAGGCGCTGGTCCAATTCACGAGCCACTTCTCCTCGAGGTTCGTGGAAATGTGCAAGGATGTGGATGCGGCGGTCGTACGATCTGCTCTCGAGTTACTTGTGATAGTAGACAGACAGAAGCTGTTGGATGAAGATGTGGACGTACAGGACGCTGAGAAACTCGTGTTTGATCCTAGTAGTCGTGAAGTCCGTCGAGCTGCTGCTGCCTTTGTGTGCATGCAGTACGATGCGTTCGTAGGCGGAGAGAAACTAAGTCGAGAGCAGCAGACGACACAAGCCATTGCGTTTGTCCAGTTCGCGGAAGACTGTATGGACCAGCATGAGATCAACCCTCGTGCGTGTAAAACGTTGGTCGACGCTTTCTGGGACGAAAAGACTTGTCCGATTGTGCGTGACTGGAGACTGCTGTCGAATCTCTTGCTCTTCGATAAGAATGCTCCGGACTTTACGCGTGAACAGCAGACGATCCTCTTGCGCGTCCTCGTATCAGTCGTAGAGAAGACAGTGTCTGGGGAGTCTCGGCCTCTAAAGTCTGCCGACGATAAACGGCGGTGGGAAGAAGACAAGGCGGACTTGTCGCAAGTCTTCTACCGTGCGTTGCCAGAGCTACTGACGCAATACGATGCGGAGGAAGATAAACTATCGTTGTTGCTAGAGCTCCTACCGATTCTATCGAAAGACACGAGTGTGATTGGGAACAGTGTAGAGCAGGTGAAAGCGTTGGTGGAGCGTCTGCAGCAGAGTTTCCTTGCACATTCAAATGTGCACATCGTCACGTCCATCGTTAGCTGTCTACGTCACATTTCTAAAACAGAGCATGAAGTCGTGAAACGAGAGACGGAATCAGCGTTGCAGGAGGTAACTTCGGAGGTTGTGACACGCACATTGCAGCTTTTGGAGGACGATGCGGAGATTCATATCGATCTGGTGCATGGAAAGCACGCTAAAATTCCAAAACGACAGCGACAGGAGAAGCGAAAGACTGTGGCAGACGTCCAATTCGCACTACAAGCGTCGCTCTTGAGACTGCAGAAGCTCTGCCAATTCTGGGACGTCCGTACGTGGCTGTCGACAGCATCTGCATCTCCATCGGAAGATATGGGAGATGTGACGTCTGAGATGGACACCATTGGAAGTGAATTGGTGGCACTCGTCCGACGTCGTACCAAGGACGTCGTGGCACTAGATGAAACACTTTTGCAATCAGATACTCTTGCGAGTGCTGTCAAAGTCCTTTACTTTGACTTGTTATGGCAGACGAGTCCTGTCTTTCAGCAATTGGAAGCAATCGCCAAGAAACTCGAGACGTCAACTATCGAAGAGAAAAGTTCGGATGCGGATCAGATCACTCATGAAGCAGATGATAGTGTTCGAAATCAGCTTACGGGTGTATATGCGTCTCGCAAGCTACTAGAGCAAGGTCTTTCGTACGTCCTTGAGATGCGTCTTGGTGCACCAGACTCCCAGTCCGACGATCAGTTCGGACAAGAAGTGACGCTCACATCCGATGAGCAGGAAGCGTTTGTCCAAGGAGCACAGAAGGAGGCGTTCATGACATTTTGTGATACATGCTGCTTGCTAGTCGAAAAGCTACAGCAAACGCCTGAACCGTACAAGTCGTTGCACTGGACCGTTCCCTCTCGTCTCGCGATGCTGTGGCAGCTCTACTTTACGCGAGAGATGTCGACGGAAGCGAGTGAGGAAAATACAAAGGACAAGACGGAACGACATAAGGCAGAGCTACTGGTGGCGTTAGGAAAAGTGAGTGCATGCAACCCGAGTCGACAGCACCAGGCGTCTACCTTGCTGCTCTACTTTACGTCAGACGAAGCACCGACGCTAAACGTTGTCAAGGCGTTTGCCAAGCAGCTGAAAACCAACGCACCGCCGCGGTATTTGGAGTACCAGATGAGTGCCCTTCGCGATAGCTTCAGCTCTGTCCTTGAGTTGGAAGAGAGCTTACAGGCGTTTGAAGACGATGATGAGGATAAGGAGGCTGTGCAGAAACAAAAGGAGGACGCGCAGATTACCATGGAAGAGCTGTCGAAACGGTTCAGTCGGTCACTTGGAGTGGGTAAAGTGTCCCAGCCTCTACGTCGACCTTTGTCTCGGTTCCTCATGGAAGGAGTGCGGTTTTCGATGCAGGTACCAGAGACGTTTGCTTTCCTTGAACCGTTGAAAAAGTATGTGCACTTGATCGATGCACCGAGTGCGAGGCAGATACGAGCTTACTTTGAGCAACTTGTCCAACGCCATCGAGATGCACCTGGTGGAGACGAATTAGAGGAAAGTGATGAGTGGCGAGTCGTGACAGAGTTTCGTGAGATGCTAGCGAAGAAGGATCGTCGTCCGAAACAGAGTGAAAAGAGCAAAGAGACACCGGCGACACCTGCTGGATCTAACAGCTCCCACTCCATGTCCAACGTTGGTGGGCAGCCAGATACGATTGATGAAGAGTCCGAACTACCGACGGAGGAGAATGCTGAAGACGTGGAGGAAGCTCGTGAACCTTCGGAAGATGAAGCTGCAGTACCGAGTAAGAAGAGAGTGCGTCGTCGTCTCTAATCTGTGAGTCGATTTGATTGTTTTGGAGTCGCCTGGACGTTCCTATTTCGTTTTGAATCCTACCTATTCTTTTTCTACCACAATGGCGTTCCTCTTCGTATCAAATGAAGGGTATATTGCGGAGTTATCTCTTAGTAACCTAGAACTACTGGTTATCCGACATTCTTCGTCGCTCGACCCATCTCAACCATGCGCGCTCGAGCAGCAAAGTTTAGAGTGCAGAAGGTTTCTTCACTGTTGTAGTCGACTGGACTGGCACAAGCAACCATGAGCGTCTTGGAATCTCCACCAAGAGCGTCTTGAAGCAAGTACGTCAGAGAACTATTGCGATACGGCACGTGCTTGGCCTTGTTCGCTCGAGCGGAGATGACATCTCCAAGTGCAGAGAGCGATTTGTTGATGTTCTGTGCTTCCTTCAACCGCTGACCTTCCGCTCCAGTTTTCGACAGACGCTCCGATCCCGCCAAATCGACAAGGAACAGCTTTCCTCTCGCCACGACACCGGTAACAATATTTGTGCTCTTCAGCTGGACGGACAAAATCGAGTGACTGCGACTACTATGCTCGTTCATGTCCGTCGCATGTGTACTGCGATTGTCGTTACCTCGATCGATCAGTCTTTCGACTTCCTCCAGCGTATGAACAGGGATCGTCGTCAAACCAGGTACATAGTTACCATTTGGCCCTTGTCGGACTGAAAGGCTGTTCGGAGCCGTAGCATCCTCAACCAACAAGTCTCGTATCTGCTCATTGTAAATTTCCATTACACTCACAGCAAGTTCATCTTGGAACTCCTTGGATCGACGCGTCTTCAAATCGAAAAGATCTTTCAAGGCTCTTGGATTGATGCCAGGGTTCTCCGCAACGCCACTCATACTAAAGGTCTTTCCGGATCCGGTTTGGCCGTAGGCGAAGATACAAACACTGTAGCCATCGAGCACACTAGTAACGAGTGGCTGCACTTCAGCATAAACTTCATCTTGGGTCGCATCGACATTAAAGACGTGGTTAAACTCAAATGCCTTGACTTTACCCTTGTCTCCAGAAACGGTCACCCCTTCAGGAGTAAATTTGCTAACTGCAAGCTTGTTTCCACGAGCTAGCTCTTGTTTTGAAATCGGACGGAAGCGACAGAGCACTCGAATATTTCCACGCAGCTCCTGCACTAAATTAAATAACTTTTTACGCTCTTTCATCTCACGCTCGTAGTTTTCAACGACACCAGCCATTGCTTCCGCTTGTCGTCGGACCCGGTCCGTCAACTGTGCCGTCAATTGCTTCCCAATTGCTGAAAATTGGTTTCCTGATAGCTGCTTGACATGTGATTTGATAAGAGACAAATTGGACTTTTGTGTCGCCAGCTCCTTGCGGACCATAAGAAGAGCTTGACTATCAGCTTTCTTCCTACCGGATGCAGCTTGTAGTCGCTGCTTGAGATCGATAATAGCTCGTTTAGCCTGCTCCTTGATCTTCGATAGTTCCGTTTCAGCAGCTCCTTTGAGCTTTTTGTACCTTTCTTGCGACTGCAACTCTTTGTCTGTCGCTTCCTTTTGCTGTAATGCAAGCTTCGATCGTAACTCAATAAGTTCTGCTTCCGCCTAACAAAAGCACATACGCAATTTGATTAGCATCAGCGGCATAAAGAAGTTCATACAAGTATACATTGGCATTGGAAGCAGAAGTGGTACTTGAATCGTTTTGGTTTGCACGGATTGTTGCTTGCAAAGCTTCGATCTATATGATTTAGTTTCATATTAGACGCTTTTACATCATGGTTTACCAAACTGGTGAATACCGTTTGCAGATGCACCTCGATCTGCCCCTCACGTTCATGAAGCTACAATTTTACCACTCCTGAGTTTCCATTACTCCTTTCTACAATGCACTCGTAAATTTACCTTTTGCTCTAGCTCCATAAACTTTTTTTCCGTAGTATCTTCACTAAAATTCATCGCTTGTGCTTTATCTTTATTTCCAGCTAGCTGCTCTTTCAACTTGCTCAATTCCAAAGCCAATGCTTGTTTCTCTTTTTCCAGCTTCTTTTCTCTACCCTTGTCTGATGAAGCATTTCCATTACTTCTGATACCACTTTTCAAAGATTCATTCTCGGCAAGCAATCGTTCCACCTCTTCCTTAATGCCGTCCATCTCTTCAACCGCCTCCATTTTAGCGTTCTTTGTCGGCACACTAGCATTCGGTAACGAATACGGATCGTATTCTACATTCGCCTCTTCCAGCTTCTTCTCCAGTGACTTTACGACGCTAAAAACTTCCTCAATTTGATCCTCTTTCTCTTGAAGTCGCTTTAGCATCGTTGTCTTGAGAATAGCTGTCTGACTTTTGCTGAGTAGCTGCAGCTTGTTCAACGATTCTCGGGTCCTCTCTTCATTCTCTTTCGTTTCTTGGAGTTGAGCTTCCAGATTTTCACATTTCTCTTTCCAGGCATTCGCTTCATCGGAGACTACAGCATCATTTCTTTCTTGACGCTCCTCTATCTCGTCATCGGATGAAAGTCCCAGTTCCTCTTTCAATTGTCGACTCAAATCAGCTTCACCCAAAGAAGCATCATCATCATTGCTGTACGTCATCGAACGTATCGAGTAAGTACGTTCCGCTAGACGAGGATCATAGGTAGCAGGTCGAGAGAACATAGAAGTTGTTCGAGTGTGGTGAGATGATGTCCGATCACGGTCCTCTCCCCGTTTTCGATCGCGACTGCTGCTACGATCACGACGACGATATTCTCGATCTCGCTCATCGTAACGATCCTTCTCTCGGTGATGGTCATCTCTTTCCCGTGAGTGGTGGCGCCTACTATGATGCCTATGACGGTGGCGATCTCGATCCCTGGAACTTTCATCACGGTCTCTATGCCGATGGTGACGTCGCTCCCGATCACGTTCATACTCTACGTCGTGCCAATCCATCTCAGCTCTTGCCCACTTCAACCCTCAACGGGAAGTTTCCAGTCTATGAAGCTATAAATATCCCAGTTTTAACCATGGACCGACGTGCGAGCTAAACGATCTATTTCCATTCTCCTATTATTAGCTTTCTGAATGCTAATATGAGCTATTTTTGAAACGTACGAGATGCTGATACCTTGTGCCAGTAGCATTTAGTCCTCCTCGACAGAAGTGTTTTTGTTCGCTTGTAAGTCTTCTTGGATAACAAACGACAATGGATCAGCAAGACATCCCGATGATCTTCCGTCGCCACGGCGATACCACACCAAAGTCCCGTGGACATAGTCTCGGCAACAAGAAGCCGGCTCACGTGTATGTGAAAGATGTTGTACGAGAGCAAGATGCCAACCAAGAGGCATCCGATTCATTGGACGCTTTCACAAAGTCTCAGCCATTCAACCCTCGATTTATTGCCTTTGATAAGAAAGTGCTGCGCTTCGGAGCATACTTTCTCGAAGCCGTGCACGAGAGTAACCTGGAGAACTACCGCGTCCGTCAGTGTGAGATTTTGTATTATCTAGAAGACGACACGATACAAGTGACAGAGCCTCGTGTCGAGAATAGTGGTATCCTGCAAGGTAACTTTATCAAGCGTCATCGTATCCCACTGCCCGAAAGTGATCCACACGGGAACATTCAGTACGTTGCGACACACCATTTGAATGTTGGTCGTGAAGTTTCGCTTTATGGGCGCACCTTCCATCTCATCTCGGCAGATGCCTTTACAAGATACTATCTGCAGAACGAAGGTGTCTCGGTTCCAGATGACGAACCTTTGCCACGCGACCAGTTCACGGAACTGCGGCAAGCACACATGTCTCGAGAGACTGGCCAAGACCCAGATGCCCACTATGGCAAGAAGAAGTATTACATGAAAGAGTTCATGGAAGCTTCCTTGGGCAAGTTCGCTCGTCCAAGTGACCATTTGAGAAGGTTTCTGGACCATGACCGTCAGGTCCTCCGCTTCTACGCACTGTGGGATGACACGGAGGCTTTATATGGCCGCAAGCATAGATATACGATCCACTTCTTCCTTGCTGACAATACGTTAGAGATTCTTGAGTCTTACGAACGAAACTCGGGCTGTGATCCGTTTCCTAAATTACTCAATCGCACCAAGCTCCCCAAGGAGTCCAAATTTCAGATCGGAGCGTCCGTAGCTGGTGCGAACAAACCTGATGGTGGAGGACAGGATGATAGTGAAGAGGTACGTGCCCAAGTGCTTACTTCGAATTGCTTTTCGTGGCAAGACCTGTCGATTGGTAAGACGCTCAGCATTTACAATCGTCAAATTTTGCTCTTGGATGCCGATGAAGGAACTCGTGCGTGGTATGAGCACCAGGGCATTCCGTTGGAACCTGCAATCGTTGTGAAAGACGATACGCCATCACCTCCAGCATTCGTTCCTCCACCTCATAGTGGCATCGGTAGCGACGAAGATTCTCTTCAGTCCTGTTACCACTTACTGCCTAAGGCTCCACTGAAGAGTATCGAGTCTTTGGACAAGACGGAGGTGCTACGCTTCCGTGCCCGGTTCGACACGACACAGCCACAGGACGTAGGAAGACGATTCATCATCGCGCTCACGGTGTCCGACCAGAGCGTGAGCATTCTGGAGCCTGTGCAACGCAATGCTGGTATAGTTGGCGGCAAGTTCCTCGAACGCCAGCGAGTGAAGCATCCAACGGGGCGCTATCTCGGCTTGCATGACTTTTTCGTTGGCGCTAGAGTACCTATCGCCGGACGTACGTTTATCATCTACGAGATGGACAAGTACAGTGCCAACTACATGGAAGCCAAGCCGGAGAAGTTTCCTCGATCCGATCGCAACGTGGTAATTAGAAAGATCAAGAGTCACTTGTCGACGATGGATGTTCGTGGGATTGCCGATGCTCAAGCGACCGAGGTAATGAATGCAGATGACCTGGCGGCACTGCTCAAGGCATCCGTTCCCGACTTTTCACCGCACGACGCGATAACATTGATCCGTCTCGCTGGTGGTGACGATGCTGAAACGATCGAACTGGAGGCGCTTATCAAGTTACTCAACTAGTTATACACATTTCTTTTTATAAATGAACCCAACGATTACCATGACATTCTTCTTTCAAAGTGATTCTTTTGTTTGCCTCGTTACCATCCCAGCTATCATGCCAAAAGCTTAGACATTGATGACACGTGCGAGCTTCTGAATGCGGTTCAGCAGCACATCTCCCTTCTTGATGGCCTGTTGGTACTGTGCGTTCTTGGCATCCGGTCGGTTCGTTTCAATCACGCCCTCTACTTTATCGATCTTGGCATTCAGTCGCCCAGCCGCAATGAATCGAGACAGCTCTCGGTCGAGGAAGTCGTTTCCGACGCCAAACGCTTGAGCCATCGAGTCCATCGTAACGCTTCGATACGCTTCGAGGAACTGCGAATAGGCCAGGACACGGAACTCGCGGTAAATGTACTTGGCATGAGTGGCAAGGTATCGGTCCTGCAGAATGGACGGTTCCAAGTCGACGATGGCGCGGAAGAAGCGCTTGTAGTCGCAGTCGTAGAGACCGTTGAGGAAGTCAGTCAAGTGAGGAATCTCATGCAGGACAGCAAGTACTTCCGGAGAGTCGACGATCTTGGTCTTTAAGTCGACGCGGTTCATACTGAGGACACATGAGATGACACAGTAGAAGATCATCGTTTTAAAGCTCATGAGTTCTGTAGCGGTGAACGTCGCGACGGATTCCTGGAAGAGCTTGGAGGCCTTGCCGAACTCACGTGCCATGAGCAAGTAGCAGCCTTCATACACCTTCAGTCGGTTCCGACGGTCCCAGTCGCCTCCTTCATCAATCAACCTACAAAGTACCATTGGTTAGCTGCTGGACATAGAGTAAACAATATATATGGCCATACTTGGTCGCTTTCTTGATGTTCTCTTCCACTAGCTCCAAGTCGGAGAAGAAGAGGCCGATGCGGATAACGTGTAGGGCCACAAGGATCTTCTGATTGATCGATTGCGGCTTCTCACCAGCTTCTTCGAACGCAGCCAACGCATTCTCCTTGTCTCCCAGACGGGAGTACATGCGAGCCTTGGCCAGCATAGCCTCCAGGACTTCGATGTCACCTAAATTCTGCGTGGCATCCGTTAGACGCTCTACCAATTCTTTCTTCTCTTCCTCGTTTTTCGCCTTCATGTCGGCAGCTAACTTTTCGTCCTTCGTCCATCCAAATTCAGAGCAGACTCTTTCGTAGAATGGCGCCATGTTCTGCTGCTTGATGCGCGTCATCAACTCTTCCTGATGCGTCTTGTCCGAGGCTGGGATCGTCGACTCGGCCGAGTGCTGGTGCTTCACGAGGTAGTACAGCTCAGCCAAGTGCATGTCTGGAAGAGTGCTGAGCTCATCCTCCATCTCTTCCGAAATGTTCCCGGCGCTCGCCTGTTTCTTCAGGCCTGGCGCCTGCTTCTTGTCTGCCTCCTTGCCCATGTCTTCGATCTTCTTGGTTTGGCCTTTTGATCGTGATTCGTCTATACAAAACCAAAGAGACTTTCAAAATACTATAAAGCATTACTTAAACATCGTAATAAAAGCATTCTTTTCTTTCTAGTCTAATTTTATTTGCAACTATGTTATGAACATGCAATTGCATAGGATGTAACGAGATGAGATGAACGAGTGCAACAACGGATTGGATACGGACAATCATACCGTTGTTTGGATGACAACGTCTTTAAAGAGTCTATTTGTTTGCGGGACTAAAGTAGAGGTAGAATCCGCCGCCGATATACGTCGGAGCAGGACCTGGCACCCCGTTGATCATGCCTATGGACGTTCGAATCAAGTCCATTTGTTCCTCTGCCTGTGGCTTCATGCTTGTCTGTCGACCCCATTTAATCGTCACCTTGACTTTATGTCCTTTGCTCAAAAACTTTTTCGCTTGCTCTACTTTCATCTTCAAATCGTTGTTCTATCCGAGACAAGTTTAGATAAGTATCATCGACTCGTAAGCTTTTAGATATGTCCTTATCGTACCGCTATCTTAGCGCTGAACACCACTTCCTTGTCGACTTTTGGCTTCTGCGCCTTTTGATTCTTCTTCATCCTGAATTTACGCTTTTCGACATCAAAGAGGCGACACACAACACTGTTCCCATTCTGTGCGACCTGTACTAAATCCACTTTGCTTTCCTTGGCCATGTTCATTGCCTTGCTGATCGGCATATTCTCGTGCATCGTCCCGTTATTGTCGACTAAATTCACTTTCTTCGCTCGGATCTCCCCATTGACCGGACCAAAGTCGGAACTGGACGAAGCCCAACGGCATTGGTACGCACGTGGAACCTGCAATGCCTCTGACTGGAGCAAAAATAATGAACCTGTTCTTGAGGACATCGACTCATCATTCGATCGCTTCAGCAATGGCCGGCATCGACGAGCTATCGCTACCAACGCCATCCTGAGACTTTGTGGTGGAAATTCGTGTCCAGTTGTTCGAAATTGGTTCTAAACAATAGACACAAGTCGTTTCGAACATATGCAACCTCATGTGATGGCTCAAGTGTCAGACAGGCAAGGCCAGAGGGAGTGTCAACACCTCGATTCTCAATTTCTCCCAATATATCATACAGTGTTGTGATGAACCAGTACCTTTCTGCTCTACGACTGCCGGACTCGAAGTCTGGATGGGCATTGGCACTAGGCACGCCCATCGCACTCGCAATCCTCATCTCGTCGCTAACGAAAAAGCGAATGCACTTGCCTGATGGTAGTCCTCTCCCTGTTGGCGATGGCTGGGTGCCTTTCCTCGGCAATATTCTTGACTTGGCCAAGTATGGTGATCAGTTCTATGACTATACGACGCGGAACACGCTGAAGCACAACGGACAGCCGTGGTTGCTCGATATTCCTGGTCAATTTCCGACGGTCGTCCTCACCTCACCAGAGCACATGGAAGACCTATTCCACAGGATGTCAGACTTTTTCGAGCGTGGACAATTTACGATCGCCAATACCTCGGATTTCTTGGGTCGTGGCATCCTCTGTGTCGGTAAGCATGACGTAACCTTTTCCAATTACCTTGTATGATATACTCACAAGCATCTTAGATGGCGATGACTGGTACTTTCAACGAAAAAGTGTATCCCATCTATTCTCCTTGCAGATGATGAAAGACGTCATGCACGATGTTATCCGAGAGAAGACGCAGTTGGCAGTGAACGCCGTCCAAACATACATCGATCGAAAAGAAGCGTTTAGTCTTCGTACTTTGCTAACAGCACTGACATGCGATGTCTTTGTCGAAATCGGTTTGAACATTGATCTCGAATGCATTGGCAATATGTTGAAAGGGAATAACTCGAACGATTTCATCGATGCGTATTCTTCTATCTCGGCTAGATGCCGTGAACGTACGGCGATTCCGCACTATATCTGGAAGTTGCAGCGTTTCCTGAACATTGGCCCTGAACGAACTCTTAAGGAGAACCGGAGGAAGCTGAATGACTTTTTCCTGACCGTGTTTAATAAGACAGTGAAGCAGCGGGAGGAAGGCAAGCAGAGTGCTTCGAAAGACCTTATCTCGATGATCTTGGACAGCGAAGTAAGGAGTCCAAAGACCGGTGAATCGATCCAGGCAGACTTGGGACTTATTCGTGACATGGTCATTAACTTCATTTTCGCTGGGAAAGACACGACCTCAGTGTCCATGGCATGGTTCTTTGTCAACCTCAACCGACACCCGCAAGTGCTGTCAAAGTTGCGCCACGAGCTCAAGACACACTTGCCGCATATCTTTGGCTCGAATGGATCGATCCCGACGATGGATGAAGTGTCGAACGTCACGTACCTCGAAGCAGTCATTAACGAGAACCTCCGATTGTATCCTTCGCTTCCGATCGATTCTCGAGCTCCAACGTGTGACGTGACGTTGTCCGATGGTACGTTCTTGACTGATCCGTGTCAGATTGCTGTCAATATCTATGGCACGGGTCGCCTGCCTTCAGTCTGGGGAAAAGATGCGGAGGAGTTCAAGCCAGAGCGGTGGATCGACAGTGCCGGTGAGCTCAAGAAGGTGGCTCCGTCCAAATTCCCAGCGTTCGCGCATGGCAAACACAAGTGCATTGGTCAACGCTTCGCCATGATGGAGCTAAAGATTGCTCTGGCTGTGCTCGTGAGCAGGTTTGATCTGAAGACGGTGGAAGATCCGAATGATATCACGTATGAAATGGGGATCACGCTGTCGGTGAAAGGAGACTTGATGGTCAATCCGTCGCTGGTGGAAGACTAGTGGCTTTGAGGTTTTCATACTTTTTGTCCGAAATGCAATCAAACCTGTTTTTCTTTTGTTTACCCACTAGTGTGTGTCTGTTGTCCTTTTGCTATACGAATGGTGAACGGATTGTAGTTGTGGATGTCGATGCTATTGTAACTTGTTAGTTGTGTTGGGAAGAGATAACTTAAGAAGATAAAAAAAGTTTAGATGGTATCTTGTAGTCTGTTAACCTGATGAATCGAGGATAGAATACGACCAGCGATAGACTTGTTTTTTTACCTTGCTTGATGTCAAAGCTGTATCTGCATTACTGTCAAGTTGAACTCGTCATGTGCATCGATGTGATCGTATATAAACTTGGCGGTGTGACATGTACAATATTTAAAATAAGCTAATAAATCGCTGTTCTATTTGTATCGTTAACCATCCAAAGTAGAATTGTGCTCGAGTACAGGTGCTCGTAATTTTCGTAGGAGGTTGTAGATCACCATAATGGTAATACAATCTGCACAAACAATGTTGTGAGCTCAAAAGTTTACTTTTAACACTCGGTCAAGAGTAAACACCACGCTCGGCTTTATCCAATGTAAAGCGATGAGAGTTTCCATGATTGACTCGTTTCGACCTGGTATCGCTACCTACAGATCGGATACCGATCCCAAGACTCATATGAACCCTAAGTCAAACCCTAGGCTATTCCTCAACTTGATCACGCAAACGACATCACAAAACGGCATTTTTGCGTTTGTTTGGCCCCTTCGCGCCACTCTTTAGCTGCTCGTCGATGGACCTGAGCACCCCAGAGCCCACCGACGTCGTGCCCTCTGAATCTACTGACTCACCTTCTACACTCGAAACCGTCAGATCATCCACGTCCTGGCCGCCGCTTTTCAATACCTTTTACGACGACTGGACTTCCTTCGATAACGCTATTAAGAGCGCTGTTGCCCAGCATCATCCTATTCGCAAGCGGTCTTCGATCACATTTGAAGTGTACAATCGGACTGTATCCAAGGGTATGCTCTATAGGTATATACGCTCGTGTTTCAATCTCATGCATCTGACTAGGTCGACACGATCGAGCTCCTGTCACTGACTTTTATTCAAAAACGTACAAGTGTGCACACGGCATTCCGTTCCGATCACGTAGTCAGGGCAAGCGTCAGAGAACGCACCATCGAGATCTAGGCTGCCCATTCCACATCTACGCCTGTGCACAGCAACACGGAGAATCCTACAGGGTCAAAGTTCGAGCACACGAACATCATAACCACGCGATCGGTCCAGGAGTCGGACTCGAAAAGTGTATTCAGCCTTCCGAAGACAAGGTAGACGAGATGGAAGAAGATAACACGGACGTATCACCGAACGTCCAAGTGGATAAGTTTGAAAAAGACACGACGATCGAAGGACTGCGGAAGAAGATTGACCACTTTGCGAAAGAACGAGACTGGGATCAGTTCCATACGCCACGCAATCTACTTCTGGCTATGAATGGGGAAGTCGGCGAGCTGAGTGAATGTTTCCAGTGGAAAGGAGACGACCATCCACCTTCCGGTACGTTGCTTACCACACAAGACATGATACAGTCCTGACGTTTGTACAGAATGGAGTGATGCCGAGCGAGAGCATCTCGGAGAAGAGTTGAGTGACGTTATGATTTATCTCATTCGACTCGCAGACAAGTGCGATGTCGACCTTCCGTCTGCCGTCCACGACAAGATGGTCAAGAATGCACGTAAATACCCTGCTGACAAGGTACACAACATAGTTATACGATCTATCCATTCCATTTACAAACACTTATGTTAGGTCCGAGGTTCCTCTAAGAAATATAACGAGTATGACACGCTTGTTTAACCAAATAATCGTTCATCTACTTTCAAAATAAGAATGTACACATTCTACCGCAGGAATTGTCGAAAGCTCGGCTCTTGCAGCATCTCCCGCATCTCCTCCTGCATACTCAGCTCTTGCGCCGTCATCGGCGGACCAATCTCGCCAGACTGGACGCGAGCTCGATGCTTTCGACGTACTTCATGCTGCTGCTGGGCGATGTCTTCCCCGTACACGTCTTTAATTTCATTAAACAACGCCACGTCATCCGTCACACTCTTCCGACAGGAATTTTCGTATTCGTCACGCAGCTTGGCCAGTCGGTCCTCTCTTGCTTGTAGGTCACTTCGAAGCTTTTCCAGACGAAGCGACTGGTCGTGACTGTCTCTCGATACTGATCGTGACTTTTCCTCTTCCTCCTGATTGGATTCATCCAGGTCGTCGACCATATCGAACAAGGTGCTTTCGTACCAGTCTCCACCACCAAAGTCATCTTGAAATGACAGGCTGCTCCCACCCGACCCGTTGTGTCCGTCTAGACCAGACATTTGTGGACTATCTTCTTTTCGTTCGTATGGAGCTATGGCCGTTCGATCTAAAGACATCATACTCGTTTCCAAACGATCCGGTGGCTGTTGCCTGGCTTCGGCAATCGCAGCATCCGCTCGTTGTTTCCACTCATGGACAAAGTCACGGACGCTCTCCGGTATCTCTTGTGTCGTACTCCACGTCGACGACATTTCTTTATATCGGGACAAGTACGTATCCGTTCCTCCGGATGCTTCATGAGGTTCTATAGGCTGCTGCTTCTCCTGTTGTCGTAACTGTCGTTCCTGTTCTAGCTCTTCTTGTGCCTGCTCTAGTTGCTGACGCAGCTTTTCTGCTGATTTGACATACTTCTGCTGCGCTTCCTTCACTTTCGCATCCATCGCCGATCGCTGCTTACGTACGAGGTCTCGCAATTTCCCCACTTCGACCTTTAACATGTCGACGGTTTCATGCGTGGTCTGTCGATGACGCACTTCCTGATTATTACTTTGTTCAAGTGCCTGCACACGTTCCTGGAAGCTCCGCATTTTACGTTTGGCATTTCGAAGGTCTGAAAGTAACAGGTCCTTCTCTTTATGACTCGTCTCTACGTACGTTCGTAGCTCCTGGACTTCCGTTTCGAGTGTCTTCCGATCTCGATGCCATTGACCAGCACTCTCTTCATGCATCTTACCCATCTATATCATATCATTACGAAGGTGCTATCATTTGAAACGGATCGAATGGCGTACTTCGACGATTCGATGGACTAGCTTGGCGACTTTGCCTCGATCTTCCTCGCACAAGTCCGAGATGCGAGCTCCCGAAGGATGAGACGATGCCGTCGGTTTGACGTTATGTGGTTTCCGCATGTTCTTCCAGTTGGAATCATGGACGTAATGAGTGGACGTTGGTGCAGAAGATATCGAGGCTGGCAGCGACTGCTCTGGGTGCGCTCTGGTGTTCTTGTGCGACTTGGACTTGGTCGTCGTGGGTGGTCGACGCGATGGCCGACGACGTTCCCACGCATGCTGCGGCACATCCTTTTCTTCTTCAAAACGCACCGTCGGCGATCTAGGATTTCCCATGACGAGAGAAAATGGGAAATGGACCGCGAGTTCGATCCAGCACTAGCGTCGCGTCGATCGTTCGGATGTTTTGCGGTAACCTGGATTTCGGGACGCTTTCCACTTTCCAGCTGACTGTGTCTGTTAATTCAGGACGACATAGCTGACCAAATGCGAAAGCACGGATTGGCGCAGCGGATAGTATGGAGTATTGGATTGGACGTAGGTGAGATGAAGTGGAGAGAATGGGTGCGTGACTTGAACCCTGCCCAAGCAGACGACAAAAGATGGGCTGTTCTTTCGTCTGTCATTCAAGTCGCACTTCCGTCGTGGTGGTATCTACCTACGCAAGTACATATAGCTTATCGAGCGTAAAGACTATCGCTTGCGACACTCCTGAGTTCCATCATCTCATCCTGGCTTGTCTGCGTCTGGTGCCGTCTCATATATAGTTGCTTAGTTTTTTACAAAATGCCATAAAATGCTTTGAATGGACATCAAGTCATTTGTCTGTTATCATGGCTAAGACCAAGAAGAGTCGTAAGCCTACCAAGGCAACCAAGGCGGACACGAAGCCTGCAAAGGCAACAAAGACTGAATCCAAGCCTGCGAAGGAGGTTAAGGCCAAAACGAAGCCTACGCCACCTCCAGAAGATGATTTGATGATGACCATTGCTTCGGACGATGAGGTAGACTCTTGCAAATGCAATACAAACAAATTGTCATAAACTAACGAGTTTGTCTAGGTACCAGAGATGGAAGAAAGCTCGGAAGATGAAGAAGTGGAGGACGAAGCCGAACAGAATGAACTGACGGAAGACTTCGAGTTCGATGGAGGCGACTTTACTGGTCACACGTCTTCCTGGGACTTTACCAAAGCCATTTCGAACATGAAAGCCATGGACGAAGCTTCTGGTCCAGCCAAGCGAACGTCCATTCAGACGAAGATCGACAAGCGACGTAAAGAAACTGGACAAAGCTTGAAAAAGGATGTCACGTCCGACGACAAGAGCGATTCGGACGAATCCAGTGACTCGGAAGAAGTGGTCGAAGAGGAGGAACGTCTCCAGTCAGCTCTATCTCAATCCAAGAATGCGCGTGTGCAGCATGAAGATGAAGTGGATGAAGAAGAGCGAAAGAAAGCTGCGAAATTCTTCGCGGAAGACCCATTCGCAGCTGAAGAGTTTGCCAAAACGCAATTCGCTACGTTCACAGATCTCAAGCTGTCTCGTCCTCTTCTTCGAGCAGTGGATGCACTCGGCTTCTCCAAGCCGACACCCATCCAACAGCGTGTCATTCCGATTGCTCTCGCTGGTAAAGACATTTGTGCAAGTGCGCAGACGGGAAGTGGTAAGACCGCTGCCTTCCTTCTACCGACGCTCGAGCGTCTCCAGTTCCGGTCTAGAAAAGTACAAGAGACGCGTGTGTTGATCATCTGTCCCGTGCGTGAATTGGCGACGCAGTGTCAATCTATGCTGGAGCAACTCGCTCGTTTCACGGACATCTCATGCTCTCTTGCAGTCGGTGGACTTCCGCTACAGGCACAAGAGAATGAACTCCGCTCTCGTCCGGACGTGGTTGTCTGCACGCCTGGTCGAATGATCGACCACTTGCGTAACTCGCGTAGTGTCCACGTAGATATGCTCGAAATCCTGGTGCTAGATGAAGCTGATCGATTGCTCGAGATGGGTTTCATGGACGAAGTCTCAGAACTCGTGAACTTGTGTCCTGAGATGCGTCAGACGATGCTCTTCTCCGCCACGATGACGGCCAAGGTGGACCAGCTCGTCTCTCTATCGATGAAGACGCCTGTGCGTGTCAGCACTGACCCTTTGTTCGACATGTCCAAGCAGCTTGTACAGGAGTTTGTGCGTATCCGTCCGCAACGAGAGGATGATCGTGAAGCCATTTTACTAGCGCTCTGCACTCGTACCTTCCGTAGCCACACGATCGTGTTCATGGAGACCAAGGTCGCTGCTCATCGACTGATGATTGTCTTCGGATTAGCTGGCTTGAACGCTGCCGAGTTGCATGGTAACTTGCAGCAGCATGAGCGTTTGGAAGCTCTCCAGCGATTCCGTAGTGGTGAAGTGGACATCTTGTTGTGTACAGATGTGGCTGCTCGAGGTATCGATATCGAAGGTGTGCACAGTGTCATCAACTACGAGATGCCCAAGGATCTTACGACGTACGTCCATCGTGTTGGACGTACCGCACGTGCTGGTCGTACGGGGCGAGCCGTGACGCTGACGAGTGAACGTAGGAGACTATTAATGAAGCAAGTGGCTCGACACTGTCATGGCTTTGTCAAGAGTCGATCGGTGCCAGATGCTGTGATCAGTCAATGGCGTAAACGGATTGAAAAGATGGAAGAGGACGTGAAGGAAATTCGTCATGAAGAGACGTTAGAAAAGCGGATGCGAGAGGCAGAGAAAGAGGCCTCGAGAGCGAGTAACATGCTTAAGCACGAGGATGAGATCAAGAGTCGACCTGCTCGTACGTGGTTCCAGACGGAGCGCGAGAAGAAGATGGTGAAGGAAAAAGCCAAGGAGGATCCCACGGGTCTCACGCCGCAGCAGGAGAAGGAGAAGCTGAAGCAGATGGGACGGAAGAAGAGAAGACTGCATGACATTCGAAAGGAGGAACAGAAGGCGCTTGAAGCCGAAGGATCGACGTTCACGGAAAAGCATGTTGCTGGTGCCGCGAAGAAGGCGAAGCGGATGGAGATGAACGAGAAACGACAGGAGGAGAGCATTGCCGAGCTTGCGGATCGGAAGCAAGCGGAGAGAGAGAAGAAGAGGAAGAAGGGTGGCTTTGATGTCGACTTTAGTGAGCGCAAGGAGAGGGGACCGAAGAAGGTCAAGGAGAAAGAGGACAAGAAAGAGAAGAAGGAGAAGACGCCGTCGGAGAAGAGGAATGGACGTCGCGGAACAGCGTCGTTCAAGTCGAAAGGTCGTTATCGACGGCGCAAGTAGATCGTATGCAATAGACATTTTTCTCGTTCCAGTTGTGTTTTATTTGGATGCTTAGGACATCTCGATTTCACGAATACCATTCGCGTCGACGACCTAGAAAGACATTGTTAATATTATTTTTGACGATATGATAGGGTGAGTCGAATACCTTGAACATCCACTTGCCATTGCGGACGAGGAAACGTGTCTCGAGTTCATCGCGGCACTTCTTGAGCATAGCCATGGCCTCGTCGAGCGTCAGATCCGGCCTCCACTCCCGGTCAAAGATGGATAGGGTGAAGTTCGAGCCAAAGCCGTGGGCACCATAGTTGGCTTTTACCATCGAACCGAGGTAGTCAACCCAGTGGAGTGTCGGCGTGGTCTTTCCGGTCTCTTTATCCACGTCCGCAGCTCCCATGAGCAAATTGACTTGGTAGGGGGACTTGCGAAGGAATTTCGCCAGTTCCGAACGAACGAAGTTAGCGGCAGCAGGACCGCTTAGTGAGACACCAGTGCGAAGTTCATAGAGCTTCATATTCTTCTGAATGTACTCGGAGAATGCGATCCGGTCGCTCTGTGGGCCGGCGCCTACGAGCAGTTTGTGATCGTCCATGTTGACCATCTATAAGATACGAGCGATTAGCTACGTCCACAGACTACTCAGAGCGACTAAAGAGACACAGTACCTTATCCTCATCATCTCGGTAGACTAGCACCGAGCGTGCGACTTTGCAGTCAGCGGCGAGGACGACAAAGTCCTTGCCCACGAGGCCAAAGATCGACTCCATATTCTACTTCTTCTTTACGTTTTGGTGTTTTCTTGATCGAGCTTTCATTTTCAGCCAATCCAAAGAGAATATATACTATTGGTAGGCGACGGATTGGAGGAAAATATGAAAAGAAAAGAAATTTGGGAAATATTTTCTTGTGACCATTATCCAGCGGATCGAAGTCGCTTGCCCATGGACTTGCGACGCTGGTCACGATATCGAAGCAATTCCTCTCTAAAGCAGTTTTAAGTTAGTATTCATGTGGTTTCATGAAACTTTGTATGATAAAAACCTCTTTTGTTGACGAATGCGATCGATGTTGGGTTCTGGAAACTGCTCCTGGTCATCCGTGGCCTTGGTCTCCAATTCATCCTCGACGGCTATGTCGCTGTCTTTGACAGTACCAGACGGAACATAGTACTCACTGGAAACTTTTTTCCACTGTCGCGCACGTTCTTCATGCTCATCTTTGGAGCCATCTTGACGTCGACCGATTACCTTAGGCATACCAATATCTTCCAATCTGTCCGAGCCCGCAGGAATGTACACTGGTTTGCTTGCATCGACCTCTTTCGTCAGTTTGGAACTGGTGGAAGCAGTGCTTGGGAATGCAAAAGTCTTCATGATAGAACGAAATTGAGTAGTCATAGCTTTATCTTTCGTGCCCGTGAGGAGTAAAGTGCCTCCATACACATGCGCCAAGTACCGCAGAGCTTGGATAATTCCTTTTCGCTTGGCACTGTCTTCATCTCGAAAAGTCTCAAACTTGTTCCCGAGAATAAGAAGAGGGATGGGGAATGGAGTTACTTCAGACTTGTCTGGATGATCGTTGCCAAACTTGCTTCCAGCTGACATACGCAAGCGCTCAACAACGAGTTTATCCGTAGCAGATCGCTTCTCACGTGCTTTCAACAGGTCCTGAACGACCTTGTAGAGCAATAGAAGCCATTTCACAAGATTTGGTACGACGTCGCCTGGATCTGAAAGATCGAGTACGATGACAACGCCTCCGTTGAGAATCCTATCTTCATCTAACGGAACTCGAATCATATCACCGACACAATTGTTCATCGCAAGCTCCCACATATGAGCCACGAGCGGTCTGTTGGACGTCTTCAGACGCACGAAGGCATAATCGAGCGCCGTCGTTGGCTTGATCTCTTCCACTAGAGACATAGATCATTTAAATATTGATGTAGTAATGTAGCTCATCTACAATGGACGTACATACCTTTAGAAGCATTTCGAAAGGTGCTTATCAGAGACGACTTGCCAGCACCACGTGAACCGACAAACAGAGTATACGAATCCTTCGCCTCAACTTTCTGCTTCTGATTGCCATGTTCTGCTGCCGATGGGGTCGCATCGATGACTCGATTCTCCACCAATCTCCAGATATCCGTAGACTCTTCGATACTTGGCATCGGAGGCGTCTACTGACCGCGTCTCTTAAAGGTTTCAGGGTTACCGTTTTAGAGTTGTCGTGCTATCCTGCAGACTATCTCGATAATCTACTTTGTACTGATTTTCTACTGAAACGAAAACCTTTGCGCTGCTGAAGGATCTCAAAAAGGTAGTGCATTGGATCTTTGCCTATCTATGTCTTCTATCTAGACTCTATCGCTGCTGTTCTTCTAGGTTACCATAGGTTCGAGGTTTCCACAAGTAAGTACAGATTGCTCATTGAAAAATAGTCACAAGCATTCAGCTTGAAAACTTGCAGCAGTCTATCGTACTCTGCTTTGCTCACATAAAAATTGCATCCGACCTAACAAGTTCTCCAGTCCTACATCGCACTCTAGGTTAAAGATTGGATCTTGTCTTGATTGACACCACATTTGATCTCATATGACTGAAGATGCAAGCAACGAGTTTCGACCACGTTAGTCCGAAAGTCCAATACCAGGAGCACTGTCGTACGACAAAGAGTGTGGAAGGCATCGTTTGTGCCAAGTGTGACATTGAAATAGGCGGGAACGCTGATGTGAAGACATGCCAAGGACATTGTGGAGAACCTATGCACGGAGGTTGCCTCAATGGAAAATCTTGATGTACTATATGCGCGCTGTGAATAGCTGAATGCTACCGTTGCTCCTATAAGGGTTTTAAAGTTGATCTCGACGCTACACCTTCTTCAGATGACAAGCAACCTCTCGGACACGAGTACGACGTCATCATCCCGTGTGCCGACTCTGGTCGTTGGTACTACATTCCCTGCGTGCTCGCCATGAGTACGCTTTTGAAAAAGCCATTTTGCTGCTATCTACACTATCCTGACACGCAAGGTGAAGAAAAGGAAGACGCGCAAACCTCAATCGATTTGCCTGCAACTGGTTACCAAGAGCCTACGAAAGTACGATCAATTTCAGGGGTGAAAAGGCTCCGTTATTTAAATGTTGATGGCGTACTGTTTGGATATTATGAACAAGAAGTGAATATCTTAGCGCTGGGAGAGAGCTTCGAGGCGCAAGGAAGCTACGTTGACTACTACAAATTCCAACAATGTTAGAGCGACGCTTTCACATGTGCATCGGATACGCTAATCATACTTCATGTCAATGGTCGTAAATATGATCAAAGTAGTCGTGAGGTGCGGCGGTTGTGTCATAACCCACACACGAACTGTACATGCATTCCGTCCATTCAGCATTTAAAGTAGGAAATGCAAGAGGGAAGTACTTCACTGCACCGGGAAAGAATATGACAGTTCAGCAAAAGTGTTGGAAACACAATGCGTGGAGGGTTTGCCGGTTAAGTCGACTCGCTCAAAAGACATGTACGAACCCAAATGACTACAATACATACTCCAAGAGATCCTTCCACATGAAGTCGATCCGCAAATGGCTTTAGAAGGGAATATTATCGCCGAGACTACGGGGAAATTGGGTCAAAAGTGGCCTCCCAAGAAGGGTACTTTAAACGGATAGCTAGCAGCTGAAGGACTTTTGGGATCAAATCTTTGTCTTGTGACAGATCTAGAGGATGACACTAGCAATAACGAACAGCGCGTCAGACCTCACGAAGAGATAGACTTGCTAGTAGATCCTTATTACCTTGGACTCTGGCTAGCGATTGTAGCCAGAGGCTGACCTAGTATCTGCACGAATGACGAAGAGCTTGTTCAATGACAGCAACAATATGTTGAGGATGTGAATGCTGCCCTACCTCCTGGGATCCAAAAACTTCGAGTTCAAGTTCACACACGAACGCTCCCAGAAGAAAATTCCAACAATAACACGCGATATGAGTGCACTGTAGCGACGGAAGACGCATCGCGCGATCGTTACGCCATTCGAAATCTGGTTCTCGATGGACTGAAGGAACTGCGCGTACTAGATAACAAATATGGCGGAACATCTGAGGTATACTTGAAAGCAGACTGTGAAGTTTTAATCCAGGTTTTGGCTGGGTATATCGACGGTGATGGTAGCTACCTGCGTTCAATGTACAAACTGCATAGTATCTACTTCAAACTCGTAACCTACCGCACGACGTGATTGCAGCAACTCGCATCTGTGGTCTTCGACCGTCAGACCCAAGCTTTTTGCTGTTTGCAAATCATAATAATTCCCCAGACGTCTGGGATCTATCGTGGATGACTGAAACCTCAGAAAAGATTGGGCTGCTCGACAAGTACCTTGTTCTATCATGTAAGAAGCCCGGAAGAGATCCGAAACGAGACGATTTTCACACGCATGGTCCTGCGATCGCCTCTGATACAACGTCTCGCTTCTATCGTTAGATTGACGTCGACGGAGGCTACATGCAACTGCATGATGGCGTGACTATCAAGAATTCAACGCCGGTTCCCGATGCCAGGTCAAGCGAAGAGTAGGAGATGGAAAGTTTATTTTTTATGCATTTCAATGAGTACGTCGATCCTTCAGTTCTTTATGCCAACTTCTTACATCGACTCCATCGCCAATTTATGTGCAGGACAGATCGACTGTTACAGGAGCGTCATCGCCATCTCATGCACGTGGCGTTGCTCCACAATGGCTAGCTCTGCAACCGCATAAGATCTCCCCAACTTCAATAATCCGGACACGAAATAGACATTCAGTTCGCTATTGTAAATGGGTGTCCTCGACAGCCTTCCGATATCTGCTCAGCAACGAGATGCTGTCTTAAAACACAAAGATCAGCTGCTCCGTGATCTTCCATCAGAAGCTCCATTGTGGGGGGCTTTTGCTGGCGGAATTTGCCTTGGGCTGTTGATTCCGAAACTCCGTCAGCCGTTCCGTCGATACAAGACAGTAGATGACATTCCGATGAAGCTGTTTAATCAAGAAGCTACCATCCGTGCAGTGAACGTTCACTGCACAGATGGTGACACCTTTCGTGTACGCCACTTGCCTCTATGGCGTGGACCTGGCTCCTACGATGGTAAGCGTAGTGACCACACTTTACAGATCCGTCTCGCTGCCATCGGTAATCCATCGTTACAGACACACTACTGCTCTATTGTCCTTACCACCGGCATGCAATAGACACTCCAGAGACGGCGAAATTTGGTAATGCAGGACAGCCATACGGAGACGAGGCTCGTACCTTTTTGGAAGGTATGCTGCAGAATCGTAAGCTTAAGCTCACATTGTTGCACAAGGACCAATATTCGAGAGCTGTGTGCATGGTTCATTACGGCATCTTTCCATTCCGTCGCAATGTTTCAGAAGAGATGCTTAAAAGCGGGCTTGCGCATGTCTATCGACAGGCTGGAGCGGTGTACGGTGGCCAACAAGAAAAGTTTGACAAGCTTGAAGCGCAAGCTCGAAAGAAGAAAGTGGGGATTTGGAAGCAAGGGAAGAAGATGGAAACTTCAGCCGAGTACAAAGCTCGAACTCGAAAATAAAGTAAACATATCGAAGGTTCGAGTACCAGATCAAACTTTTACTTGCATCATTTTTCAAGAAGCGATCAACGTGACGGAGGTGAAGATACTGTGCACCTCCAAGTAGAGCACCACTAAGATGAGCAAAGTAGCTGAAATTGTATCGTTTATCCAATATCCATGCAAAATAACCCGATCGACAGCCAGAACGCCTGCCACTTCAGCGCGCATGGAGGCAATGCCTAAAATGTGCCGTTTTGAGCGAGAGAATAGGAGCCCACTGATTTCTATAATACCATTTACAACCCCACTTGCTCTCAAGTTGATCTGCAATTGCTCTTGTATTTTTGCTTCATGACAGGAGTAAAATTAGACAAGACACCGCTGCCAAGGTACAAGGCAAGGAAGCGGTGGGATCCGATAAGGTAGCAGATTTCCCAGTTGAAAAAGAGGAAAGCCATGCTTGTTCGTAAGTACATGCAGTCCATGCGGTTGAAGACAAGGGTGCGTAAGACATAGTAGCGGCCTTTGTTCATGTGCCCAGCGGAGGTCCTAACATGATCGAGCATCCTATACATTAGCATCCAATACATTATTAGAGCGCGAGACTTTTAAGTATTAAACCACTACATTGTGACCCAAACATTCGCTGTGATCAATGCAAGAACGGTGTTTTCTAGACTGATTAAAAATTTGGTCTAGAGATGATCGCGTGGTAGTGCATATCGACTGAAAATGGAGTGGACCTTGCTACTGTTCGTTTTGATCATTCGTGCTGTAAGTGGACGTAGCATATAGCCCTTTAAGTTAAAAGGTAAAGCTGAGTGAAAAGAAGAGATGAAGTAAGCTTTCACCGGGCGACTAGCATGTCTGTACACCGTGACAGGCTCGCTCGGAAAACCGCCGCCATCGTACCTTGAGATCGCTATCTGATAATGCTTCAAGCATGTGCAATTCACACGTTGCCATCCAAAAATGCCATATTGCCACCTGCATGTTCCCGGGAGAGGAATTTCATTAGCGCACAGATCCTGTTTCTATATCGGTTTAAGTCCAGTAAATGCATCCTTAGAGTATCTGCCACGAACGCCTTCTTCCGACGCGCAAGAGTTTGTGCCGGTAGAGTTTTCTGACTTTGAAGAAGATGGGCGTTACTTCAAGAGACGCCTACTCCTGTTTCAAGATCCATAGACCACATAGGTATCAAACTTCAGGAATACCCGCCGTGGATGAATAACGTTCTATCCCAAGAAACCGCTGCCATGTTCTCTTCCGATACGCTTGAAACTTATACTCTCCCAGTCGCCTATTTGTGTACATCGTCGTACGTTCTCGTACACCCGTCTTGAAGCTTTGGTGTCGACCCTCTTCCATACAAACTTGTAGTGTAGGGCGTACCCACCTCTCCGATTGGTGTAAAATCCGCCACGGACCAGCGCGTGCATCTCTGGCGCAAAGCAGCTTTTGCTCCGGGAGAAGGAAGTCAAGGAGACGTCGTACTCTCCCCCATCGTTCCCCTCACAACACTTTTCGAACGCTACTCGTTCCACCACTTTGATAAACAACCGACTCGGCATGGCGACAGAACAGACTAAAGTATCTACTGACCTAAAATGGCTTCATGATTGCAAATCAATACTCATATCGTGCTTGTCGTCCCTAGGTCTACGTGCGAGAGGAGAACGTCTATTGGGTGTCTGGACACATCACCAAGGGCCACGTCGTGAACGACACCACGGTCGACGTCGTTCTCGATGGAGACGAGCATGAGGAAGATGCGGACAAGCACCCGGCCGTCGGCTCGATCAAGACTGTGGATGTACGATCCTTTTGTCTTGTGCCCATCTACCGTCTCTTAATCCTTTTAATATTGTAGAAAGATGCTGTGATGCTACAAAATACAAACTTCGGCGAAGACGGCTGTGCCGACATGGTGACGCTCAACTACCTGCACGAACCGGCCATTCTGTTCAACCTTCGCAGACGATTCTTACGCCAGATCCCCTACACGTACACAGGACCCATCTGTATCGCCGTCAATCCCGTACGTTTAACTGTCTACATTCTTATCCGCGTCCAAGTACTAACGAGTCTTGTAGTACGCGTGGTTGAATATTTATACCAAAGAGCTGCAGGATGAGTACTTGATGAAAGACCGATCGGAGCTACCTCCACACGTGTACGCCACAAGTGCAGGTAGTTACCAGCACATGCGGACATTTGGGGAAGATCAGTCGATCCTCGTGTCGGGCGAGTCTGGTGCTGGGAAGACCGAGACCACCAAGATCCTCATGTCTCACTTGGCCTCTGCTGGCAGCAACGATGAGGTAGAAGCAAGTGAAAAAGGTATCATTGAGCGTGTCTTAAATGCCAATCCACTCATGGAGTCATTTGGTAATGCGAAAACGGCGCGAAATGATAACTCGAGTCGATTCGGAAAGTTCTCCGAGCTCCAGTTTGACCAGATCGGTCGACTCATTGGTGCCAAGTCACGTACGTACTTGCTGGAAAAATCTCGTGTCCCATCACAAGGCGTCGGTGAACGCAACTACCACATCTTCTACCAACTGCTTGCTGCACCGGAAGAAGCGACGTCCAAGGTCCAGATCACTGGTATGCAGGCAGAAGACTTTCCCTGCATTACGCCCACCGTGTCTGGTGTGAGTGACGGCTTGCGTGACGCTGACAAATTCAAGTCAACGGTCCAATGTCTCGAGTCGCTTGGCGTGAAAGCAGCCGACGTTGACAGTATCTTTGCCATCGTCGCTTCTATCCTACACATGTCAAGACTCGAGTTCGAAGCCTTGGCTGACAATGACGATGCTTCGCAACTCGTAAAAAACGATACCAACAAAAAAACACAAGATATTGTGGCGCAACTGCTGCAGTTCTCCAGTGAAGAGATGGAGCAAGCTTTGACGCAGCGTGAGATGACTGCTGTGAACGACACGTACCAAGTGCCGCTCACCGTGTCTCAGGCACAGACGGCACGCACAGCTCTGTCCGTGGCATTGTACCAGCACTTGTTTGACTGGCTCATCCACGCCGTAAATGCGTCTACCAGTGCTCCTCACGCCGATGTGAGCAACAAGATTTGCATCTTGGATATCTTTGGTTTCGAGATTTTCGAAAAGAACTCGTTTGAACAGCTGTGTATCAACTATGCGAACGAAAAGCTGCAGCAAAAGTTCACTCAAGATGTCTTTAAGAGCATCCAGACCGAGTATGAAGAAGAGGGAATCCCATGGACACGCATCGAGTTTGCCGATAACGCCAACGTCTTGGCGTTGATTGAAGGCAAGTTTGGACTCATGGCGCTGCTGAATGAAGAGTGCATGCGTCCAAAGGGAAGTGACGACGCCTTTGCCAACAAACTTCGTGCCCATTACAACGACAATGACCGCTTTGAAAGTCCGCGATTTGCCCGCGATGCGTTCATCATTAAACACTACGCCGGCAATGTCCAGTACGAGACGAGTGGTTTCTTGCTGAAGAACACAGACGCTCTACAGAATGACTTGCTTGTCCTCATCCGCAAGAGTGGCTCCGACTTTGTACGCAAGCTCTTCCCGGAGGACTCATCTGAGAGCAGTGCAGCCAACCGTCGACCTACACTCAAGCGCCGGACATCCATCGTAGCGGATACGGTCGGTACGCAGTTCAAGTCGCAGCTGAATGGTCTCATGGAAGATATTCGTCGCACGAACGTCCACTACGTCCGCTGTCTCAAGCCTAACAGTCAGAAGAGTGCCAACTCGTTCAACAAGTACCATGTGACGGAGCAGCTGCAGTGTGCTGGTGTCGTGGAAGCCGTGCGCATCAGTCGCATGGCGTTCCCCAACCGTCTCCTGCAGTCCGTCTTCCTCGAACGTTTCCGTGGTCTCGCCGGTAAGAGCTTTACCACGAGCGCAGACGTCGTGACGGATGATCAGGAGCGGATCAAACGAGACTCGGAAGAGTTGCTTAAGCGACATCTTCTTCCTAGTAACGACGATTGGTATCAAATTGGTAAAACCCGTGTCTTCTTCCGCAAGGGTGCACTGGAGCAACTGGAAGAGATGCGTACGCGTAAGCTGAGCGAAGCGGCTGTTGTGATCCAATGCTACGCCAAGATGTGGATGGCACTCGCGATCTTCAAACGCACCAAGGAAGCGGCTATTGTCGTAGAAAAGATGGTGCGTGGACACTTTGAACGCACAAAGTACATGCGACAGAAGAAGGCAGCGGTGTTAATTCAAACACACGTGCGACGTGCTGCGGCCCAGAAGCTGCTCTTGGCTCGTCGTCGTCACGCCAAGGCGACGCAGATCCAGACTGTCTTCCGCATGCACGTCTGCTATGCGCAGTACGTGAAGACACACAAATCGCTTGTGATGATCCAGAGCGTCATCCGTCGCTACTTGGCGGTCAAGTCGTTCGCGACGATCGTCCAGCAGGCCAAAGAGGATGCTAAATTGGAGAACCAGATCCAGCTACTCAAGCAGCGTCTCCAACAGGAGAGAGAAGCGCGTCTGCAATTGGAGCAACAAGCCAAGGAACAGTCGTCTGCCCCTGCGCCAGTGGCTGAGAAGCCTGCACCAGAGACTGCGTACCGCAGTGAGGAAGCACTGGCAGGTGCCGACTCTGTTATTGATCAATTAAGGAAGGAGAACGCGGCCTTGAGGGAGCAGAGTGGTAACTTGAAGGGCGTTGTGACACAGCTCCGGAAGGAGAAGGACGTCATGGAACGTGGTGCGTACGTCAATGGCGCGTCGTTCCAGGCAGCCAACCAGCGTGCAGCCAAGCTGCAGGAGGAAGTGGAAGTGCTCAAGACGGCGCATAACCGTATCAAGTCGACCCACCGTCTCCTGAAGACACAGAACATGGCTGCCATGGAGAAAGTGACCTTGATGCAGTCGAGTCTAAATGAAGCCATGAATGAACGCATGGCGTTACGACACACTGTTGAGCACTTGAAGCACCACTCGGAGCACTTGTCGAACGAGAACTTGGCACTTGCGAAAGCCAATGCTCGTCTGCGTCTGATTCTGCGTCAAGACCCAGAGCTCAGTCGTAAACATCGTGAGGAAGTGCCTCGGTTAACCAAGCTGGCGGTGTCTGCAAAGCAAGCGCCACCCAAGCAACCCGTCGCGCCCCCGCAACCGCCGCAGCCTACGAGGCCACAGCCAGAGCACCCTGTGAACGCTGCCACTCCGGTCATTGGATCCGCTCCACCGGCGCCAAGTGCTCCGCAGCCACCTCTCCCTGCCTCTACTACACCCATTCGTCGTGCCCACTCGTTGTCGATGAGCAAGAAGCCTGCCGAGGCTGTGAAAGCTCAGCGTTTGGTTACCATTAAGGACGTGTCTTCGAAGGAGCCACTGGAGGAGCCAGCTGCCAGTGAAAAGACGTTCATGAGTGCTTTGATGGGCAACTCGAATGGCAACATTGGCGACCAAGTGAAAGCCCGGTCGAGCTCCATTGCTTCTACTACATCGTCCTCGTCTGCTAGCACGTCTCCCGTGCGTCAGCCTACTGGCTACGACGGTCCGATCCCAGACCCTGGACGTGTCATGGGTATCGTGATCGAGTCGGAAGGAGAGGACCAGAAAGTGAGCTATAACGTGACGCTCGGTGTGGACTTGGCGGAAGAGCAGACGCGACAGGCCCAAGCACAAGCTCAAAAGCAAGCGAATGCGCCCAAGAACCAACACCGGAATGAGTCGTATGACGCTGGTGGAGATCGACGTGGACGTGTGGGGTCGTATGAGTACGCTCCAAGAGGCCGACGGGATTCATATGACGCCATGGCGATGCAGTCTCAGAACGGATACCGGCGCAGTCGTAGCCGACGTGGATCATACGACCGAGATGCGTCGACCGACAGTACCCGTAGCAATTCATCCAACCAAGGAGGCAAGCGACGCTCGATGTCTCGTCGTGGATCGTTTACAACGAACCCGAATGGCAATGGCAATTACCAGAACTCGCGTCCAGCGAATACGAAAGGACCTGGTGGCAAGCGCATTGAGCTATAGGCTGGATCGACCTCGTTTGGATTCTTGTTCATTTTTTGCATGTAGGCAACAGAAGAAAGAAAACAACATAAGTAGGTAGAGGTAACATTTCAAATGAGAATTTTCTCCATTTGCATGTATCAACTTGTCTTAACTTCCATGCCTATCAAGAAGACACTACGGATAGACGAGAAGCAAGCACATAGAAGTCTTTGATATCTAGAATATTCCGGAACAGCCATCAAATGTTACCTTTAATATAAACGTGGTGTTTTGTGTGGAAAAGATGCCACCTAAAGCTCTGAAACATATCACACAACAGCGAGTCGAATGGGCAAGGAGAAGAAGAAGCGCAAGCACCGTCGTTCTTCTGAGGATGAAGACGAACGGCGCCAGCGAAAGGAACGGAAGAAAGCAGAGAAGATGCTGGCTTCATTTGGGTATACGAACGAGTCGAATCCTTTCGGAGACTCGAATCTGAGCCAACCTTTTGTCTGGTCGAAGAAGTATGCTTCACGCGATAAGAAAGCTCCATCTGCCAAGGAACTGAAGCAAGAACGGGAAGATCGAGTGGAAGAGATCCGTCGTGCTCGCAAACGACGCGAACAGCGTGAAGCGGAGCAAGAGGAGATGGAACGTCTTCGTGCTGAAGAGCTTCGGTTAAAAGACGCGGAGCAGTATCAAGACTGGCAGCAAAAGGAAGACCAGTTCCGTCGAGAACAAGTTGCTGTGCGATCTAGACTGCGTATTCGAGATCGGAGGGAACAACCGATTGATCTATTAGCAAAGAACTTGTTATTGATCATCGCACAGAAGCATGAGATTCGACAAGGCAGTCGGAAGGAAGAGGATGAACTGATTAAAATGGAAGGAGCGACGGTAGAAAAGAGGTCACCTATGAGTGTGCTTCAAGTCTTGTCATTGGAAGAATTAAAGGAACTAGATGAAGACCACTTACCAGAGTTTAAAGAACTCGGTCCGGACGAGCATGGAGGACACGCAGAGTACTGGAAGCTCGTCCACGTCATCTTAAAGGACCGTATTCACAAGCTTCGAAAGGCTCAGAAAGAAGGACGAGATGATGGGAAGGAGAGGGGCGCGATCCATGATGCTGTGAACGATAGTATCACGGACATGCTGCGTGGAAAATCCGTGTCAGAGCTCCGGACGTTGCGTGATGAAGTCGATGATACGATGAAGAGAGCAGAGGATGGCGAACGAGGGATTGACATTGAGTTCTGGGAAGCCGTGCAGCAGGAAATTAAGGTCTACCTCGCTCGACTTCGTCTCGAAGACCTGCACAAGCAGTTCCTGCATGCCCTGGCGCCTATTTTAGATCGAACTCAGCCGTCCAAGCCACTTCCTCGAAAGGCTCCTGCCGCAAAAGCAGAAGTCGGTCGAGACGACAGCTCTGCTGCAAAGGAGATGGAGCAGATGGAGATGGAGAAAGGCATGGACGAGTCGGAAGAACGCTTTGGCGCGGCAGAAGAAGTGACTGTTAAGACGGACGTCACGTGGACTGACAAGCTCCAGCCTCGTAAACCTCGCTACTTTAATCGTGTCAAGACCGGGTATGACTGGAACAAGTACAATCAGACGCATTACGACCAGGACAACCCTCCACCCAAGGTCGTGCAAGGCTACAAGTTCAATTTGTTCTATCCAGACCTCTTGGACAAGTCCCAAGCGCCGCAGTTCTACCTGCAGAAAGCCCACTCAGACGACTTTTGCATCCTACGCTTTAGTGCCGGTCCACCCTACCAGGACATTGCGTTCCAGATCGTGAATCAAGAGTGGGAGCGGTCGCACAAGCGAGGCTTTCGCTGTGTCTTTGAACGAGGCATCTTGCAGCTCCACTTTGACTTCAAACGCATGCGCTATCGGCGTTAAACATGACTATGGTGTAGAAGATAAAAGCTTTGGTTTCATTTCGTTTATTCAGGCGCACATTCCTTGCACGCGCCAGACTGCTTGTTCGTGTCTCGGTTCATGTAGCGACGCAAGAGTTTTTGACGTTGACTCGTCGCCACGCCTTCGCTCTTCAACGGTACTTGGTACGCGACGCGACCACGCACAGGTTCGATCTGGAACTCACCAAGCAACTCGTGGTTCTGCTTCGATCCGTCACCAATGGCCTGACATTCTTGCAGCAGATCAAACGCAATGTCGTTCGTGACGACCGAGTCGTGGGCATAGTCCGGATGCGCGCGGATGAAGCGTCGCATCCATGTCGCGGCAGTCGGGAGCTCACCCGTTGCACGCTTGGCGATGAAGCTCAGGTATTTGTCCACGAGCTCACGCGTGTTCTGGTCGCAGTTAATCGAGTCGAGGTACGCGTAGACAAGAGGAATGAGGCCTGGGAAGTACGAGTGCTTGCCAAGCATGATCTCAGCGATCGTCATCATCTCGAATCGATCTTCATTCTCATGCACTTCACAGTGAGATGAGCCGGAAATGCAGTCATCAGCTTCTGGAGGTGCCAAGTGGCTACGGAAAGCAAACTTTTCGTCCAGCACAGCATTGACTCGATGCGCCGCCTCCATGTTCTCATTCACGCGAGACAAGGGGATGTACAAGTTCAAGTCGAACGTCAGGATGACGCGCGAGACGAGTGCCACAAAGACCGTGAAAGCAGCATTCTCAAAGTCTGTGAGCTGGATCTCCATCGATCGGAACTCGGTTCGCCATCCAACGTGCGAGTCGTCATCGCTCGAAGGCGGCGGTGGCGGTTTCCAACGGACCGTCTGCCAGTTGGTCGATTGGATGTTCTCAAAGTGGTCTGTGGCAAGTTCGTCGTCTAGTTTGATGCGTTGTTCATAGATAACGAGCGGGTCGCGAATAAACAAGTGCGAGACGTGCAATGCGAGTAGACGGTCAACGCCGTTGGCGATCAACTTCTCGTACGACTTTTCATCATACGGCACTTCGACGTCATTGTAATTGTCCGTCGACGTGTGTGGGTCTTCACCTGCTTTATGGTTGCAAATGTACGTCGAGATACCTTCGTATCGAGACTTTGGTAAACGCTTGACGCCGTTACCAGCCATCTTGGCGTACTTTGCTTTCGTCTCTTCGTCTTCAGGTGGAGAAGCTTCACCGAGCTCCTGGGGCGTACGGTCATCGACACCAGCAGAGATCGTCGCCCATCGAACGTCCGTGTCTGCCAGTCGGCCCTTAAGCACTGGCGTTGCAGCCGTCAACGCCAGCATGATAGGAGACAAGACTGCCAAATGGTCGTATAAATGCCTCGACTCGCCCAAATCCTTTGCCTGGAACGTCACTTGTAGACAGCACATGCCCATGCCGAAAGCCATGGCATCCATGTGGATGTATCCTGGATGCGGCTCTGCTTGTTCGACTGCGTGACACATGCCGTGATGCTTGTGACCATTGCTAGGGTTTCCGTTCGTAGGCGACTCATCCTTGGCAGTTGGGCTTTTCGTTGTCTTACTTTCATATTGTGGTCGCGTATGTTCTGCGACCCACTTTTCTTCCGCTAGCATTTGGCTAGTGTACACATCTTGGAACAGCGGGACTCGAATGTCCACCTTGCGTCCTCGACGCTTACGAATGTTTCGTGTCAAGGCTGCGAAACGCGGGTGTGGATTGATGATTTCATCACCAATGTAGTCTGATGTGGCCACCGGCCCATTCGGCTTGGATGGAGGTGTCGTGTGCTGGCCAACACCCATCATTGGGAACGCCGTAACGGACGGTGCAATCTCATCATCACGCAATAATTCGAGTAATCGAGCTCGACGAAGACGCATATTGGGCTCCACCTTGTGCAAATCGCTCGTGAAACCACCGTACGGAGCACTCGGCGTGCTTTCGATCATCCACGAGCCGTACTCTGGCACCCAATTACATCCATCGCCTTCATGCGCACCGTTCTGACGCTCGAGGTCATTGAGTTGGTGCATTAGTTCAGCACCACGCAATGATAGCTTTGGTGTACGCGTACTCTTGTCCATTTGAAAGATGCCGTATTCGAGTTCATCGCCCCATTTGAGGACATCGCCAGAAATACCTTTGACGCGCTGGTAGACGTGCAGGAACTGGTCAATCCCGTGCTCTCGCACGTACTGCAACCAGTCGAGCGATTCGTCCCAGTCCATCGGACGCCCTTCCACTAGCAGACCCATTGTTCCAGAGTCGCCTTTAGTTGAATCAGGCAAGAAGAGGAATGAACAACTTCCGATCTCGCAAGCAGTTCCGGTCGGCGAATGTTTAAGTCATACAGTTCCACAATTTGAAGATCTATTTCTTTAAGCTTTCAGTATGCATGCACAGGTACTTTTTTAGCAGGACGGATCTGTCGATGCGTTTTGACTCAATGGTTGGCTGGGAGCTTCGATTTTTGCATCAATCTCGATGCCGAGAAACGAAATCGTGGCATGCCCTAATCATAGGCGTCTAGCTACAAGTAGTCTTCAATGTAGATGCTATCACCTCGAGGTCGCATAGCCATCGACGACCGCTTTCGAAGTATATGTTGCGCCTGTTGCGTCTCATCCTCATCATTGTCTTCGTTCATGGACATGGCCGTGAAAGACTTGCGTCTTCGTTTCTTCGGAGTTGCTGGTTCGTCCTCTTCCTTTTGATTACTCATCCCCGCCAAGTTACCATTGCTCTCCGAGCTCTGCATTCGCTTCCTCGCACTTGATTCAACTGCAGAAACCTCTTCAAAGTACGCTTCCACGACAAACGCTACCACCAAATTCAATACCATGACGACGCCGACAATGTAAAAGCTGACAAAATACAGTCGATTCCAGCGGTTCGTGACGGCCACAGCGGCATGCATGGGTAAAAACCAGTTATTGACGACCAGCAAGGAAAAGAGCGTCGTCAAAGCAGACGCAAAGTCGTTAAAATTGATGCTGTAATAATTGTTCTGGCCATACGAAAGTGCTTCCAACGTCGGATCACCTTTCGTCAACTTTCCGCCAAAGAGCTGGATGCCCACCACCGCGTACATGGTCACGATGATACCGAGCATGCCGTACAGGGTCGTAAAGGCTGGTAACAGACGTACGACGATGGCGAACATGGAGTTAAGCGAATGCAGCGCCACTAGCAATCGAAGACAACGGAGGAAACGCAAGAGTAGAAGAGCTCTCGCCCACGTCCATTCCGCTGCACTCGAGTAATGTGCATGCACACTGATTTCAGCCACAGTGATTACAAGGGTGACGACACAGTCATAAACATTCTTCGGCCGATCAAAATACCGGCCAACTCCTCGGACATACATCTTTAAAAGCATTTCGACGAGGTAAAATGCAGTAAAAATCGGCATGTACCTTTCCCAAGACACAAAACTGTCGCCGCCAGTAGCATTGTCATCAATCTTGGCCTGCACCTCAAACAAGATGGCTACAAGATTGCCTAGGATAATACCGTCGATCACATGCTCAAAGCGGCCTCCTTCTAGAAATGCTTTGATCGCATTGACTACTCGATGTGGATTCTCTTTCGAAGGTTTCATCTTTCGCTTTCGACGTGAACGAGCTTGCTGTCGAGACGCGAAGGAACGAATCATAGATACGAATTGAACAAAGCTAATCGACTGACTTTCTTCATCGTCGTCATGACCGAGGACAGAAAAGTTCTGTCGACGACTCGATCGTGTGTTCTTCCTTTTTGATGGAGCAGTGAAGATAGAAAAGGTTGGCCGCATAAGTTCTGACAAGAGTTTTTCATATGTCGCTTTCGAGATCACCTTTTCTTGATTCTGTGCATCGTCCTCTTCACTATCCGATATGTTCTTCTCTGGAAGCAGTTTAAACGCCACTTCCAACGACTGGTATCGATTGTTCGAGTACTCGAGTGCTCGTTGACGGATCTCTTGGCGATAACTCTGGTACACCGACGCAAAGACGAGATTCATCACTAAGAACAGAGCAATCGCGAGGAAGCTCACAAAGAAGATGCTTGCAGATCGCCACTCGTTGTAGATCGGGAGCATCACGTCTGGGAAGTTGGCAGTCGTCATCAAGATTAACAGGTTTAAACACGCATCCTCGAAATTAGAAAAGTACAGCTTCCCTTCCTCCGTGCCTTCAAACAATACCATGCCACAGACGGCGTACAAGGCAATGAGCGCACCCAAAGTGAGTAAGCCGTCCGTAAACCTCGGCATAGCACGGAGTAGACTAGAGAAACCGGATCGAAGACGATGACTCATCGACAGTAGAATGAGCGGACGGATCAATGGAGCCAAGACCATCGGAGGCGAAGCATTACCTTTATGTACAGACTCTTCAGTTTGGACTGGAACGGTTGTCGCAACCACTACCGCGATGAAGTCTGCAAAGATCACAAGCATCTGCAACGAGTGCCATTTGTTGACAAAGTACAGTCGATAACCCATGTACGTGTACTTCATGCCCATCTCAACTGCAAGAAGCGTCAAGCAGATGAGCTCAATCAATGTCGATGTGCTTGGCGCTAGCATCGGCAGATTCCACGTCAAAACCTTTTCTGGAGAACCACAAGAAGGCAAGAAGTAGCACCAAGACGGCGTTTCGAAAAACGTTAAGAGGAAAAGAACGGAAAGGTTGGCTGTGCGGACGAAGCGGAGGCCATGGTAAGCACGTTTAAACTCTGTCTTGTGCAGTCCTTCCAGAAGATACTGTTTTCCAAGGAAACGACCGTGGATGGCGTCGCGAACGTATACAGCAGCCCATTTCAATCGAGTCTTATTCGCGACCTCGACTTCTTCATCACTGTCCTCGGCACGAGGAGAGACGAGTGTTGAGAAACCTAGAGGAGATAAAATCATCTCTTCATTCGTGAGATTGCAACGTCGGGAACGTCCTCTGCTAGGCTGTCGGACACTACCTACAACACGTAGCTGCTCCAACATGCTGTGAATGTTATGGCGATGGTAGACGACAAAGCCTAGTAAGAAGAAGCCTGCAAGTGCGACGAAGACAGCTTGGACGATGAGAAAGAAGGCACCAAGAGAGAGAATACAACCCAAGAGAGCGGTATACTTGCTGTAGAGCTTGAAGAAAGGATTGAAGCTAGGTGATGCGATCTCCTGGAAGAAGCAGGCAAAGTTTAGGACGAAAAACGTAAGAAGGAAGGTGGCGCTGACGATCGGGATGATTGCGTCGACGGTGCCACTTAACACGGCTGCCTGTCCCATTGCCCACGTCCAAAAGAGGACAGACTTGGACGACCTCGAACCGTCCGTTTCTTCTGACACGCTGCTAGTAGAGAGAATGTTGTTGCTCATGGAGTTGATATCCTGAGGAGTAGAGAAGGAAGGCGCGGGACGGACGGTCTTTGGAGAGAAGAGAGCCATAAGAACGCTAGCGACACCCATGATGTTCGATAGGGCAGACGAGAGGGTCGTGCACGCGATACCAAAATATATGACTGGCACGCCAATTATCGAGTCTACGATCTTTTCAACGATAAAATTATTCGATGACAGTGCCTCCTGGTTGACGCAGGAAGCTAGGACAAAGCCAAGTAGTACATACACCAAGAAGGAGAAGAGCAGACCATGATGAATGCCTAGAACAAGTTGTGCAGCAGAGTCTGGCACTACCCCAGAGGTAGTGATTGCCCATGAGGATGGCCGCTTCATGACACTCTCCGCGAGGTTGGCACCGCCAATGACGCCACAAAAGGCTGGGAAGAAGGAGGAGAACATTTTCACATAGCTTTCTGCACTACCGTGCAGCATATTGGAGCGCAAGACGTCAATGTCGAAGCCTGTGTTTGTGACGCGGTTCGGAATGAGCAGAAGGAGCAGGTTGGAGCACACGGCGATTAGGACCATGACGAAGACGAAACGAAGTGCTGTTCTCGATATCTTGACACCAGCCACATAAGATACGGTCAAGGCAGCGAGGAGGATGCTAGCTAGTAGAACAGTATTCCATGACCCATCAGGATTCCAAGGTAAAGCTGCAGAGTGTGGTAGTCTCACTCCAAAGTAGTACATGGAAATCTCGGAAAACCCGAGAAGATAGTAGCCTATGCCTACGCCAAAGGACACGCAGAGCATACCACCAATCATCTGACCTATCTGCTCATCCAACGAGTAGCGTAGTGCATTGAATAGACCATCGACCCGTTCTTCTGAGCTGTCTGGGACTATCATAATATCAATGAGACTTGAGATCCAAAGGAGTTCAAAGAAGGTACGTACTGTCGGAAGCGAGGGCGGATAGAGACCCAACTGTCAAAAGCGTAATGATAAAGGCAAGGGAGATGACTGCAAACGCTGGGAGGAATCCTCCGTCTCCGACGACCGATGCCAATCTCATAAAGATGATGACACCAAAGATACTGCAAACGACCGGGATGGTCGTATTGACCACCTGCCATTGCTCAACTTCATTCTCGGACTCGACTCGAGCAGGTCGAGTCATGAATGACCGCAGTGGTACCGATCCATACATGACGATCTCCTGCCCGTCCCAAATACCGATTCAAAGCACGTCTGATAAAAGTACCTCGCGCGTGGCCAATCCATAATTTTACATCCACTCGATCTTAATTGTCGTATATCGGAAAGAGATGTATCGCTAGTATATCGGAACATCTGTCCAGCACCCTGGATGGACGACAAGCAAAAGCGAAAGCTACGGGAAGAACCGATCTACGTCTACTCTTCCACTTCTTTTAGGTATGGCAACCCCCGAAACGAATGCGAGCAATGCTGCGGCAGCCGCGAATGCTGCTCTTGGCGCCCCGGAAGACCAGCCGACGGAGCAAGGCGACGCGCTCAAGTACCAGAGTCGATTTTACGAGCAAAAGTTCCCGGAAGTGGATGAAATCGTCATGGTCAAAGTGCGCAGCATTGCAGAGATGGGTGCGTACGTCTCCCTTTTGGAGTACAATGACATTGAAGGTATGATCCTCTTGTCGGAACTCTCGCGTCGTCGTATCCGGTCGATCAATAAGTTGATCCGAGTCGGTAAGAACGAAGTCGTGACGGTACTTCGTGTCGACAAAGAAAAAGGATACATCGATCTGTCCAAGCGCAGGGTGTCTCCTGAAGACATCACCAAGTGCGAGGAAAGGTACAACAAGGCCAAGACGGTTCACGGCGTCTTGCGACAGCTTGCGCAGGACACTGGTAGTGAGATCGAGGACTTGTACCAGCGTATCGCGTGGCCTTTGTATAAGAAGTTCAAGGTCGAGAAGGAGAATGACGATGAGAAAAAGACCGAGTATTTCCACTGCTACGACGTGTTCAAGATGGGCATCACGGACGAGTCCGTCTTTGAAGGTCTCGATATCACGGACGAGCTGCGTGACCAACTGCGCACGCATATCTCCCGACGCCTGACTCCGCAGCCAATTAAGGTCCGTGCTGACATTGAAGTCACGTGCTTCACGTACGAAGGCATTGACGCCATTCGTGGCGCGTTGCTTTCTGCTCAGGACATGAGCACGGAGGACGTTCCGATCAAGGTGAAGCTTATTGCGCCGCCCATGTACGTCATGACGACGAACACGTTGGACAAGAATAAGGGTATTGAGAAACTGCAGGAAGCCGTGGAGCAAGTGCGGTCGTACATTGAAGAGCGGAAGGGTACGTTGCAGGTCAAGATGGCCCCCAAGGTCGTGAGTGTGACGGACGAGAAGGAGTTTGCCCAGATGATCGAGAAGTTGGAGAACGAGAACCGTTTGGTGGATGGCGATGCTGCGGAAGACGTGTAAAGCGTCTCTTAGACATACGAAAGACAAATGATTTGGTTCACAAGATTGGTGTTGGTCGGTTTAGAAGAATTTAAAGTAGATGACGAGGACGACGAACAGACCGATGGCGACGAGCGGGCCGTACTGACGATACATGGCCTGCATCCGCAGTTTGTTCGCTCCCCACTTTAGATCCTTACTTCGACTCGCGAGGTTGGACGACATGTTGGATACGTCTATCATATCATTAGATCCTGCTTGCTATGGATATGTACAAGGAAAGGTACGTTCGACACGCTCGCCTCGATTGAGGACTTCCTGGATGTTCTGTCGCATGATGTTGTGGATGTCAGCCAAGTCGTCGTTTAGGCGAGACATGTTCTGACGAGAGTTTGGGTCCTGATAGTCCTTGCGCTTGCGCTGGATGAACTTGTCGAATTTGATGAATGCGTAGGGCCGACCGACGGTCTGGACGACGTCTCGCCAGTGACTTCCATGCTCTCGTTCGAGTTCATCGACGAAACCTTCGTGGATTTCGTTTAGGTACATAAAGGCAAGACGCTTTGGAAAGGCTTTTGCAGCGAGCGTGAGGTAGCACACGACACCATCTTGAATCATATAGCTAATAGGATGTGTTTACACATGATGAGGATAAATGAAGGTGTAGTATGAGGCTAGATGGAATTTACTGAAATGTGTAGGCACCAGACTCGACACTGCACTTGGTCGGAGATCGCTGATCGAGCTTTTTCATGATTTGTTTGCCCTAGATAGAATGAATTAGCATGCGAATCGATGCATTCGAGGTCCACAGATGACAGGGAACAATAAATCGATAACTGTATAGAGTACCTGCTGCTTGTAAGTGTCGAGACTGCCATTGACGTCGCCCATCGACTCCATAGAGGCCACCTGGATCACCGAATGTGTAAGGATCCGATCATGATCAAGTCAAAATGTACATCAAACAGCTTACGAGTATCATGCCATCGGACACCCGCGCAATGAATGTGAGGATAGGCATTTTGAATGTGATGTGTCGCTTTAAAATACTCGTAAAACGTGCTCTGGATCACCCCGAGTACCACGTCACCACTTCCTCGTCTTTCCGACACAACTTTTGGTTGTTTCGTGTGAAAATTACACACCTAAATTCATTTATGACGAGTTTGTGGATTTTAAACAAATCATATACAACTTGTAAAGTTTTAGGCGAATCAAAGCGCGTTTAAATGACGCTTGGACACCGAATTTGGACAACGAACCACGAAAATGACTGTAGAGGTACCAAGCTACACTCGAGCGCACGTGGAAAACTGTTCGTACACGCGATGGCACCCAGCTTTGAAGCATGTTGCTATTCGTAGCGTACAGATTCCTTTAGATAAGAATTTTGTATCGTTGCTGGTACAAGATGGTATCAAAGTACCGACGAAAGACGAGACGGCCGACAGCAATGACACAATCACTTCCATTCGAGAAGAAATTGAAAAAGGAATCGAAAAGCTGGGAGGTGCAGTTATACCGAAACTAAATTGGAGTGCTCCACGGGATGCTGCATGGATGCTCGGATCATTGAAATGTCAGTCTTTTGAAGACGTCTTCATGCTGCTGAAGAGTTCCGACTTTATCATGCATGACATATCCCAGCCGTTTGACGGATGCACAAGTTCTGGCGAAGATACAAGTACAAGTGATACGCAACGCACGCTCGTGTTGAAGAAGTGGTGCAACTTTCACGATTCCATGCATTTCCGCTGCTTTGTGGTCGAAAGGTCACTCGTAGGTGTCAGCCAACGATTCTGTGACCAATTCTATGCCTTCCTTCTGGATCAGCAGGATGCTTTATGCGAAGCCATCCACTCTTTCTACCATCAGAATTTTGCCACTCGAGCCGATGGGTGGAAGTTCCCAGACAGAGACTTTGTATTTGACGTGTACATTGACAAGCAGAGGCGTGTGCACCTCGTGGACATCAACGTTTTCGGTTCAATGACCGACCCGTTGCTTTTCTCGTGGGAAGAACTCGTGACCAGAAAGAATGAAATTATAAACAATCGACCGGACCCATCTGAAATTGACGAAGATGAAGAGCTCGTAGATTTTCGTGTGCTCGAGTCGGAGCAAGCACTGAAACCCAATCCAATGACTGACTATCGAGTCCCGACTGATCTCGTAGACCACTTGGCCGCTGGTGGTGGTTTTGACGCTTTCATGGAACAAGTCCGTCGGGATAATATGAACCAAGACGATAGTGACAGTAGTGATAGTAAGGATGACACGAGTGACGACGACGACGTCGCGTGGGGAAGCGACGCCGATGAATACAACTAGCTGCAAATCCAAAGACTTTTTGCTTTATTGCTTGTCTTATCCCGTAAAAATGCAAAAATAAACCGGTCTTGTGCTACTGATTAGCCAAATCCAAATCCTTCCGAGCCTTCACGAATAGCAAACAACAGTCGCTGCTTCAATCTCTCTTCACTCTCGTACTCTGGCAGATCGAGCTGGTTAAAGCATGTATGTGCCGACGGTAGAGCATTGACATTGCCAAACGCCTTGTGGATGTTGAACTTTTGCGTGCCACGCATGCCTTCGAGTGCTTTAAAGCCTTCCAGTGGTACCTTGGAAGTACCAGTGACGAACTGCAGGAACAAGGCGCGCTCCTCATGCGAACAGGCGTAGAGGACGTTCCAGAACCAGCGAATGACATTGTCCGTCGGCTTATAGTTCGAGTACTCGGTGTTCGCCTTAAGATCGTCAATGTCAATCTCTGGCATACCCGAGATGAGTAGCTCGAGCTCATTCTCGTTAAAGATGGAGATCAGCTCGGGAGGCACCAGTTGATGGAAACCCTTGAGGAAAGAGTCGATCTGTTGCTGGATACCTGTCGCCATGCGATGATGCGTAATGAGCTGGACGTACTCCATCTTGTTATCATCTGTAACAGGGATACTTCTGCCGTTCGGAATCAAATCTACGATCTCCACTCGTCCAAAGTTGGATTGCTCGGCCGAGAACGTTAGCTCCAACCCAAGGTCCTCAATCGAGTTGTCCAGGATCGAATGGAGGTTACGGTAGTACTCTGGATCAATTGCTTCCATGTCATGATACGAAATCGGAAGCTGGAGAATGTGCTTGTAGAACGATCGTGTGAAGTGTGCGTCGAGCAACTGACCATCGGCCACTGCTTTTCCAATCACTTTCCCCACAAACTCAAAGTAGCTCAAGTGGTCCTTATTCACGTATGACAGTGGATTCGGCTGGAAGGCCGGTGAGTCAGCTGCAGACGTGAAGAGCACGTAGTTCGGGTTAAAGATCTCGCGTGCTAGGATCACATACCATTCTCGCGTCACACCTCCTGCGTCGATACCTTCTTCACCACTAAACGCTACATGAAGCTTTCGTCGAAGCTCATTCCCGTTGCGCATACGTAGCGCATAGAACGAGTCCTCGAAAATGTGTTCTCGACGAACTGACAGTCGGACAGAAGCACCACCGTGATGACGCTGGGCATGATGCCGCAGCTTCTTCATAGCGCTTTGGAAGTACGATCGCTTGTTGTCAAAGTCCAGATACGCTCGGCATCGAGGCAGCTTGATCAAAGCCGAGAGCGAAGAGTCCAGTAACGAAGGACGCTCTCGCACCAAAGTATTCAGCAACTCGCGATTTACTTCTACAAAGTGCACTAAACGGATGCTTTCGCCACTCTCCGAGATCATCGAAGACGTCATTCGACTGCCACGAGAGTCCTTTCGGAGCTCTGGATGACCCGTGGGCTCACCTTCCTGGTTCTCCAAGCCTTGCATCCGCAGCGCAGCGACTGTTGCTTCCTCTCGCTGACTCGAATCTGGTACCTTCATGGACATGGCCGAAGCGTCCCATGCATTCGCAACGAAAAAGGCTTCCACCATCGGCAAGAAACGGGCGAGTAGACTAGCCATCAGAGATGATGCGCCTGCGCCTTTTCCTTGGATCATAATTCCAGCGTTGGCTCCAGTCTCCTCCTTTTGCTCTTCCACACCAGACGACTTGCTGTCGACATCCAGTCCTTCCGACGCCCTCGCCTGTGCCAACGAAGCACTTAGAGTATCCCAAATAGGCTCCAGACCAATAGATGAACAGCACTCGTTGAACTCAGCGCTCGAGTCGCACATGTCCGATAAAGCATGCAGCAGTCGTAGCAGCTTGAGCTCATCCTGTGCAGACGGTAGCACAGCCGACACGGCAAAGTTCGACTGTGGTGCAGGCTTTTCATTCGCCAACGCAGCAATCTCACTCGCGTGGTGCACAAGTGCATCTAGAATCAACGACCGATGGGCCGGGACATTATCAAGCAGTCGCAGGATATTCAACGTCCGCTCTTGCATCGCACCACTGCACATGTCCAGACACAGCATGCGTACTAGTGTGTCAATATGCACAGCACCAAGCTCAATGGTCGGTACAGGCAGCACGTTTTGTGTCGTGTCCTCAGACTCCTCCTTCTGCTTCGCTTTCAGTCGATTCAACGGTGATAGAACGGTATCCAGCAGTTCAAGTGCTGCTTCTAAGTTCGCTTTCGTGCGTTCAATAAACGGCAGTCGCATGAGCTCCAGGATAGGCGCCGCACTACTCTCATCCATGACAACTTCTCCTCCACGTTTCATCTTGTGACTTTGCAGTAGCTCCAAAGCAAATCTTGGACTGAACTTACTTAGTGTCACTAGAAGCAAAAGCACTCGTACGATCAAAATTGACGGGACGTTGGTCTTGTCAAAAGATCCGCCGCCTCGACCTTCCCCAAACATTCTAGTAGGAGGAAACTCGTCACTCTCCTTATCTACGAGTTCTAAAGGTTCTTCCAGTGGCATTGTAAGTGCCCTCAGGAGTGTCTCACGAACGCATTTGCGTGTCAGTGGGTAGCTACAAGCATTGCCAAGCACCCGCTGCAATGTTCGCGTCTGGAAGAAGTTCGAACTGGAGAATACTAAGCGCACTAGTGCCTTGACTGCATCATCCGAAAGCATCCGGTCGTTGGCGTCTTCCTCCTGTTCCTTATCCACTCGAAGCATACCAGCTGCAACGTTTTCATTGTCATGCAGCCTTTGACCTCTACGGCTCGACGTACTCGATGGCGTACCGTGACGACCCTGCCTCCTACCAGCATTCATACGCCGCCACGTCTCGGACGCATCACGTGGTTCATTCGCGCTACGGTGCGTTTGCTGCCCTTCACCCGATCGCCAGTCGCCCATGGCACTACGGAAGGCAGATCGCTCTCGAAGGATCATCGCTTCTGCTCGGACGCTGGACGGGAGAGACTGTAAGAAAGCATCGTCACACGTAGTAAGAATCTCTTCTCGTAAATCCGGCGTGAGGGACGCAACGAATGAAGCAGAGTCCATCTCCTGTGCATGGGATGGGTCTGCTGGTGTTTCAGTCGTAGCAGCCGCAGCTTCTCGCTCTCGACGTTCATTCGCAAGCACTTCTTCCCGAATATCAGGCGGAAGTGCATCCAACGTCTCTCGATCAAAGCTGGTGTTTGCTAGATCCAGCTCCAGTTGCGTCATATTTCCAGTGTTTTCACTCTCTTCGGCTTGGGGTTCTTCCGTCGCGTCATTCGACTGATTTCGTGATTCTTCTGGAGCGTTCTGAGCAATAATCTCGGCCTGGACTTCAGGTGGTAACGAGTCAAACACATCTTGATCGACGCCATCCGGACACACCAAACCACCTTCCGTGTCAGAAGTAGACTCTTGACGTTGTTCTGCGTCTTCCATGGGTGCAACAGGTTCTGCCTCTGTGCTCGAAATGCCTTGACTGCTAGAGCTATGCCCAGCATCTAGCTGTGGAGCTGGAGGAGGCATTGTACTCCTCTGCTCTTCACCTTCCTCTTGCTCTTCAGACGGATGAGCTTCTGCACGTGGAGAGCGCAGTGACGACTCATTCAGTGTACTGGTCAGAGCACTGACCGAAGCAGTTTCCGATGCAACTTCACTTGCCATCGTCGTGTCTGCTACAGGTGTACTCTCCTCTTCAATCGACTCTTCTTGCCCAGTAGTGGATGGCCGAGCAGTTTCTTCCTGCGTCGGTTCCTCTGCATCAGCCTCTCCAGTGCCTTCTTGTCGCGTCGAAGCAGTTGGCGTCGGCTGGCTAGCGTCCGGGAAGATCGCGTCGAGTTGACCTTCGACACGAGACACGACAGCACGTAGATCCCGCTCTCGTTGAGATCCAGGACGTCCCCATCCTGAGGCACTGTTCCAAGGTCCTTGCTCTCCCATTCGACCGATCGTCGCTGATCGTTCCACTGGGTTGCGTGCGTTTCGAGTCAAGGTAAAGTCACTTCCGATGGCATCATGTGGCGTCGGAAGATCGACGGCAAAGTCACTGAGCAAATCGGTTAACGTGAGCAATCTGTTTTGACTACGACTCGGCGGACGCGACGTATTCCGCGTAAGTCCACGTGACTCGGACATTTGGTTGCGAAGAGAAGGCATGCCCATCTCGTTCCGTCCAAGTCTATTAGACTCGACATGACCTCGCTCCGTTGTGCCGTGAAGCGTACGCAAGCTGCGAGCAGGCAGACCTGTTTGCGTAGGCGTTTGAGATCTCCACGCGTCACTTGGATTCGAAGCACCACTGGACAACAACAGTGGATGAGTCGATGGTCCGTCCAAATCGCTCATGGAAATGGCGTTCGTATTCCGGACCTGGTTGTTGCCACCACGCGACCGACCAGGAATGTCAAACAGACTCGCGTGCATGTCCTGCATGTCTTGCATCATAACACCAAGAGGAGCATCTCGCATGCCTCCTCTCACAGACGTCCCACTCGCGCCACCCAAGAACGCAGCGTCTGGCATAGCATCTTCAATAAACTCGAACGCAAGGTCTTCTTCCATCGCGTCTTCACTCATGTCGATAATGTTCGCCTGGACTCCAACGCCACTATCTCGAAGGTGGAGACTGTCAAGAAGAGAACGAACAGTGTGTGGAGTCGCTCGACGACTGTCCATGCCTTGGAGTCTAGTCCAGAGCGGATTCTGCTGACCATCTTGTCGACGTCCACGAGTACTAAACTCTTCTCCTGCAGTCATGTGAGCGTACGAGTACTCGTTCTCGTCGACTTCATCAAGTGCATCCGATGCTGCAAGTTCCGTGTCGAGTACGCCAAGTCGAGGAGGTGGACGATGGCGACTGGAAGGTGCGCCGTCATAGTTGCCTCGCACGAGACGCTGGACGATATGAATGCTTTCATCGTCACTATCTTCCATCTCAAACTCATTCTCATCATCTTCATCTTCCCCATCGTCGTCCTCATCGTCGTCCTCATCGTCATCGTCGTCCAGATCGTCATCTTCCTCCAAATCTTCCTCTCGCATCTCGTCTTCATCAAACTCAGGATCTTCATGCAAGACGATCTCTTCTTCACCGGAAGAAGCATTATCCTCATCGTCACTCGGCTGTTCTTCCAGCTCCACATCATCGTCATGCAAGTCATCCACATGCTGCATGTTATCATCTTCATCATCGTCAATCGTCACAACTGCTTCTATGACGTCGCCACTGGATTCCTCCATCTCAGACGGATCCCAACTATCCTGATACACGAGCCTCGGCTCAGCTTCCGGGAGAGGAGATTCCATATCCTGATCACGAGCGTCATTCGCAGCTCTTGCATCGTCTTCAATGCCAGACTCACCACGCTTAAGCAAGACCTTCTTAATGTGATCCGTGACAAAGTGACGGCCGAGTGTCGCGAGAGGACGAAGTACCATCGTACAAGTTGCGTGTGCAAGTGGGGAATCTAGATCTACCTTGCGTAGAGCATCTGCTAAGATATTCAGGAATGCATGGCGTCTCTGAGTCAATGACGCTACCGCCGAGGTTTTGTCCAACGAAACGTTCTTCGATGTGCCGCGTGGCCACAGGATGCTCATGGCCATGCCAGTCCATGCATGCAGCGCACTTAACGCCTTTTCATCCCGGACACTCATAGCTGCATCCGACTCTAGCTCAGTAGAGACACTGCGAGGCCACTCCTGCAGCAGCTTCACGAGCTCTGCCATGGCTACCTTGGACGACTCGCCAGAGTGACTACTGATGCCAGTAAGCATCTTGTGTGCGTTTCGTACACGCAGACGAGCGTGTCGAGCAATGGAGGTTGATTTCGCTTCCGTCGCCGTATCTGGATCTTCATGGCGTCTGTTGGCGGATCGACAGAGCGTTGTGGAAGGAAGGAGGTCGCGTATCACGACACGGACAAACAAGTCACTCGATGAAGAGTGCGGATCGTCCTTGGCTTTGGCCACTAGCTTCGCGCACATCGGATACTCGGCAACAAGATGTTCTAGGAAACCCAAGTAGGTTCCGAGACAGACACTTTCATTCGTCTTTTCATCTTCTGATGAATTATCGTCCGAGACTTTTTGTTCGACTTGCCAGAGCGCATGGATTTTCGATATGAGCTGTCGAAGCACCATTTTACCTGCATGCTTCGCTTCCTTTGTAATCTTCACACCAGTCTTCTTTCCATCTTCATTCGAGTGGCTCTTACTCTTGACAACGACGTACGATCGACCAGACTCACTCTTCTTCACGTCCACACTCTCTTGCAACGCCTTGGTGAACACGTTCTCATTGCGTGCCATCGTAGGCGCGAGTTCCATGAGCAGACCACGAGGATTGCAGCCCACTCGATCGGCTGTGCCAAAGCGTGTAGACAGTTTCGAGACCGCACGTAGAATCTTTTGTTCCATACTCTGCTGCAGAACTTCAGGCGATTCCAGAGCTCGTGCCAGTAGTGATCGTGTTAGGTCGTTATAGCCAGAGAAGACCATGCTAGAGTCGAGATTAAGCACTTTCGTGACGCCATGACGTTGGATGAACATAGTGGCGACTTCATAGTCCGACAGCAAGTCCACTAGAATCTGCCAGAGCGAGTGAGCGACCTGTTTCGCATCCACAGACGACGCCTGAGCAGGTAACAAATCGAGCAATTGGAGTGATAGATCCAACGTTTGCGTTCGGAAGCGTTTACAGCTATCCGAGTCTTTCTCGTCACTGCTATCGGTAGCGACAGGAAGACCGGCACTTGGCTTGACATCACCAATCACGAGCATGTCTAGAAGCAAGAGAGTAGGAGCATGTGACTGCTTCACTTCCCCCGAGCTCGCTTTGGAGGTAGCATACGCCAGTAGCTGGTTAATACATTCAGTAGTCTGGTTCTGGAAGGACGACCGAGACGTAGCATCCGTGTGAAGGAGAACCGCCACGAGGTGTGTAACGACGGAGATCTGTGCGTCCGTGGCATCGGACTGCTGTAAAAGTGTCTTTAGTTGCCCCGCAGTGCGTTCAACGACAACCCCGCGTTCATCGTCTCCATTCGAACACAAGAACTGGAGGTATTCAGCAACTACCTTGACTAGATACTGCAACGTCGCCTCGTCCGTCTCATTCTTACTTTCCTTCTCCAGCGCATTTGCTTGCTCCAGCACCAGTTTAAAGCACACCGTTTCGAAAGATCCACGCAGTTCGTTGTACTTTTCTCGAAGCTCCTGCTCCTGCGCATCATCTTCATCCGCCACTTGCGTCTCCTGCGTACTATCTTCTTCCTTCCCTTCCTCCTCCTCAGCAGCATCGGGTCCTTCCGGATGCGCCAGCATGTACTCCGTCGCCACTTCCACGTCATTTAACTGGATGCGACGCAGTGCGCGATCGACACTCGCGCGATCAAAGCCCATGGCCGTCAACCCCTCTACGACGCTTGGATCCGGCACGAACGACTGTCTGCTTCCAGATTCGCGTCTAGCACGCCCATCGGACCGACCAAAGAGTGCGAACTGTAGTAAGCGCGTCTCACTGTCGTTGCCAGTCATGTCCGACGTCACGTCACGATTTGGTCGCGTCCCAGGTCGATGATTGCCGAAGCCAAAGCTGCTTCCGAGGCCGAGACTCGAACCACTCGCGTCTAGCGCATCTCGACTGTCAAGTCGGTTCTTTAGCAACGTGATGGCGACACGCAAGACCTCCAGGATGCATGTTTCCACCGGTAGTGTCGGCAGCTTTTCATGCTGCCATAAAGGAAGGAAGATGTGGAGACAGTGGGCACGCAGCTGGAACGAAAACTTTTTCGGTTCAAACGGACCTTCTCCGTCCATTACAGCTACGCCAGATTCTTCATTCGCCACAAGAGCAGATGTCAGTGGAGATGCAGACATGGCTTCCAAGTCGGAAAACTTGCGCAACGCTCCTGCAGCCACACGGAAGGAAGCAAATCTCATCTTCTCTGGGATCTCTTCATGTTTCGCACTATCCAAGCAGCTTGCAAAGAGCTCATTCATGATCCTGGTGATCATGTCCAAGAGACACGGCTGCTCAAACTCTTCAATCGCTTCTTCTTCATCCAAATGCTCCTTCTTAACAGGTTTTAATAACTCCACTAGCAGCACTGTATTCACATGCTTGCTTCGCATTTCAAACACGACGTTGACAATAGTCTCGAGAAGATATGTCAGATAGAATTGACGCACAAACGGTTGGATGTCACCCGTACTTGCATCGTTTACATACTGCAAATGTTTCCGGAAGACGTTCGTAATAGCTCGTGCCAATGTCATCGTTTGAGCAGGTAATGGCACCTGGTTCTCTTCACCACGATGGTGTTGCATCGGCGTCGTTACAAAGGAGCGACCGCAACCGGCAAGGAGGCTACGCATGACCATCACGAACCGCAGCAGCATGAGAGAAGCAACCTTGTACAGTCCCATGATTGGATCCGTCTCCTCACTCTCTCCCTTCGGCTCCTGTTTTCGGTAGTTAGCTGCCAGACGCGCACGTTCGAGCTGCACTGACCGGTCGAGTGCGAACAATCGAGCAAGAACGTCTTGTGTCGATCTAGCAGCGAACTCGGCAAACCAGCGACGAGACTGCAGGTGGCTCTGCGCCGAGCTCATGATCGATACGAGCAACGAGCTAAGCCACTCGAGCATCGCAAGTCGTTGCAAGAAGTCGCCCACAACCTTGGTTCTGCTCGTCACTGGTTGATCAGCTAACGTTTTGTTGCCGAACAGCTGCGAGAGCTCCTCTTCCGATAGAAGAGACAAGGTGCCTTCCGCTCCTTCCTTGCTATCGCCATTCGCTTCCGGAACGTCAACCTTCTTTCGCGTTTCTTGTAAAGCATTTAGCTGTACATCCATCTCCTTTACGCACGTCGTAAGCATCGCAATGGGCTGTTGTCCAGCGTACGCTTTCAACGCCAGATTCAAAGCATTCGTCGCTCGACGCTGACCACTCGGTTCTTGCGTACTGCTCTTGTCAGCTAAGAAAGACGATGTCGACGGCAGGAGGAGTTCATACAACTTCATCAAAGACGAAACACCGCCATGATCTGCAAAGATCGTCGCGTGCTCCGACTTGGAGATGATCGGTTCCAAAAGCTCCGACAAGTTCGTTACCATGCGCACGAGAACACGAAACTTGTTCTCCTGACCTTTTGTCTCTTCTCCGAACTGGACAATCTTTTTCAAAGCTTGTACGGTTGCCTGCACTGCCGGTGCTTGTGCACCCGACACTGCGCGCATGAGTTCATACAGTCCTGTACCAACAATAGCTGGCACGTCTCCCTTAAAGCAGTCGCACGACTCGTCCGAAGCGTATTCAGGTAAGGCAAACATGTCGAGGACATGCACCAAAGGCGAGTAGGTGGCTACTTTCTCTGCGTGGACAGTCGTGAGGCTGAGCGCATTGATGACCGACGGCAAGGACATGATCAGCTCTGCGCATGGCGGACGTAAGGCATGCGTAGGATACAAGTCTTTGACATCCCACCGCGTAATCGTACGGAGCAGAGCGTCGGCAATACCGCTGCCATGCACCTGATGCACACTGCTCGGATCGTTGTTAATCACATCCGAGACGACGATCGCAGCTTGTGCGAATACGACCGGACCGAATGTATCGACGTTCGAGACGATTTGGGTGAGGACTTTACTCAGCACACTGCCTTCTCGGATGACCCGACTGGTCGCACCGGCACTCATGACACCTTGAGAGTGGAAGGATACAGATAATGCAGCCAATAAGGACACTTGCAGCACCGTACGAGATATGGGCAGCGGTTGACCGTTACTAGGCACATCTGCGCATTCGAGCATGAGGCGATCGGTGAGCACACCGACACCATTGAGGTCTCTGTACAAGTTTGCTGGCGTCGAGTGCGTACTCACGGTGTTCTCCAGGATCTGAACGCATAGAGAAATGACCGTAGCATGGTAGGCTCCAACCGACGGAGTGTTAATTGCGTTCAACAAGGCAGGGATCACGCCATTCTCAGTCATGATCGTTGCGCCACTTTGAATGCCGACCACAGCAGACAGCAACGTCAGCACCGTCTCGATCCAGTATAACTGAGCATCTTGTGCGTTGCCGACAACGTCTCGAAACGCTGGCATTTGCATAATCTCCGCTTCTTCCGGCGACACGTTATCCGACGTCGTCGCATGGACAAACGCGACCGCCAAGCTCATATCCATGTCGGCATCCACTTCTGGCGCATTTGACTGCTGCTCCCCTGGTGTTGATGCGTGGTTGGAAGTTACCGATGTACGTCTTTGAGATGACTTCGACACGACCTCACCCAATTCACCTAACGCAAAGCGAACGAGAGCGGGGAAAATACCGTGCGGCATGCCCTTTACAATGCCCAAGGCCTGCATGACTGCCGAGTGTCTGCCCAATACACCGCGACTACCTCCTCGACCAGATCGATCGCACACGAGGGCAGTGAGTGCCTGTGACGCAGCCACACGCACCCGTAAAGATATTTTATCGATACTCTCGGCCCGAATGAGCTCCGCAACACCTCGAATAAGTTCTGGATTCCGCTCCAACAAACTTGTAACTTGGTGTCCTTGCGCACCAATGCTGAAGATGTAGAAGAGAGCTGTGAGCGCTTGCAGCCTTTCGATAAGAGCTCGTTCTCGACTAGCTCTGGAAGCTTCGACAGCGTACAGCGTTCGGACTTGAAGATACAGTTTAAAGTGAAACTCGGACGGAATGTCATGGTCCTTTATCAATGAATCACAGACGTCTCCTGCTTTCGAAGCAGACGGCGCGAAAATGCCTGTGTTGGGAGAGCCCTGAGCATGGTCTGGCGAAGGAATCGAAATGACTCTTGTCGAGTTTACGTCGTTGGAGTAGGTAAATTGAGACGAGAGTAAACTGCCTTCGGATGATGAAGACGACTGTAGGAATTCACTAATGCTTTGGGACGAATTCAAAGGCGTTATAGTATCCGCCAACTGAAGCAGTCGTTCTTTCAGCTTGGCAGGGTACTCTAGATCGAGCAGTAGCAAGCTAGATGGGTCGACTGCGAACCGATGCACCTGCGGTGGCAACGTCTGCATCGCGATGACTCTGGCCGCTTCTTGCGCAACGAACTCGTTTCGAGCACCCAAGAGCTCCACCACAGGATTTAACTATTGATACCAAGTAGATTAACGTTAGAATCATTTGAAAGGATATAAAGCAAAGTCAGATTGTCTTACGGTGGTCGATGCGAAGACGTTCTTGTTAGCTGCGTTCTCCAATAAAAAAGCAGAAAAGCGCAGGATCTCGTAGACGGTTCGCGTGGCCTGCTGCTCTTCCTGTTCATCGTCCGTATCCTGCTTAGTCTCCTCTTTTACTTCTTCCACGTCCTCCTTGTCCTGTTGCGACCCGTTCTTCCGTACCTTCTCTAGCTCTGCATCTCGCACCGCTAGTACTCGTGGATGGGTCGTCAATATTCCATTCAGGGCCTTTCCAAAGTTGGAGAGCACAGGTTCCCAGTTCTCCAAGTTGGCTTGTGCTTCCAACTGCCATCCAGGCACACATGCCAAGAGCGATCCTAATTTTGCAGTCGAGGCGTGTTGGAGCACCTCGATGAGCTTTTGTTCTTCCGTGGCTGGGGTAGCACGTGGCAGTGCAGAGGATCGGCCGCTAGGACCCATGCCGGCCGGCCACGAAGTTTGCATCATGTCGATAAAAGAGAAATGTAGGAGGGAAAGTCGAGATGGAACGAATCGGTATCTTTCAATGTACGACTCGAAGCTTTTCGTGTACTTGTACTCAAGTTCTTCACCACTCGATCTTGAAACTAGTGAAGAGAATCCTCTTGTGTGTATACAAGCGAGAGACTAGTAAACGTTAACGTCTTGTCAGATCAACTTGTCGTACAAAGCTTCCTTCTTCCCTCTCCTTCTCAAGTAGCTTTTTGTGAGGTCGGATGTAACTCGCTTTGGGACACACATACTAGCATCTAGGTAAACGCAAACGACAGGTATAAAACGAGACGATGCCCACACAACAGATACATTCGATCAAGTGCGACGGAACTTGAAGATAGAGCAGATCTACTGAAGGAATTGCGTGTATGCTGGGTTACTGGTCTCTTCGACATAGTCAAAGCCGAGCTTTTCGAGGAAACTGGAGAACGAGGCGTCTTGCTCCGATGGGACTTGGAACGCCACGAGGACTCGACCAATGTCGGCGCCATGGTTGCGATAGTGGAATAGACTAACGTTCCATTGACCCTCCGGCGCGTCGCCTAGCGCCTCGAGAAAGTCTTTCAATGCACCTGGACGCTCGGGAAATTCCAGTCGGAACAATCTCTCGTGGGATACCTAGTACTGATATGAGTGGGTTTACTTGAGAGAATATGTCGATGGGCGTACGCTGTCGGGTCGACCACCAACGAGATGGCGAAGATGCGCTTTGGCTAGTTCATTGTCCGATAGATCAGTCGCACGCATTCCCTCTTGACCATTGATCTCATCAATGACCGTGCTGAATTCATGGGCACTCGGTGTTTGAATGCTCAAGCAAATACGAGCTTCCTTGTCTCCTTCCTCCGTCATCCGGTACGAGAACTCGGTCACATTACGAGGATCTACGCGTCCATAACTATATCAGTCTTCTTGCTTCGTTCATTCGTACGGATATACGTACAGATGACTTGGTACAATCGTTGGAACATGCCACTTGCTTCTGGAATGCGAATGTACATGAATCGCTCTCGATCGTCCGATCTACCTTCTGATTAGACTAAAGCACGAGCGGATTCATTGATAATCATACCGTTCAGCTACGAAACGAAGACGATCGAAGTCCATGTTCGCAGCAGCTAAGACACAGACGTAGCGCTCATTCTCCGTCTGATACATCTGCGCATACTTTTTCGCACCAGCTACACTAATAGCACCATCAGGTTCCATGACAGATCGTGTGTCGCCAAAGACGTCTTTAATCGCTGAACAAATCTCATCCGTCGTCACTGTCACGACGCCATCGACAAGTTCACGGCATAGACGATAGTTTTCTTTTCCGACGGACGTAATGCCAACTTCATCAGCAAAACGATTGACCGATGGGAACGTGAGGCGACTGCCTTGTTGCAAGGATTCCTGTAGGATGTTGGCGCCTTCTGTCTCGACACCAATCACTTTGACAGACGGTGCGACTTCCTTTACGTACGATGCGATGCCAGAGAGAAGTCCGCCGCCACCGACAGTTGTGAAGATCGCGTCTGGCCAGTTCCCGGCAGTCTGCTTGAGGATCTCCATACCGATCGTTCCATTGCCAGCAATCACATGCGGGTCATCAAATGGATGGATGAAAGACCGTCCGTCCCGACGAGCAATACGAGATGCTTCATTCTATTATCTATGAGGTGAGAAATCAGAGTCGAGAAGGAGGATGGATATCATGTCGTACCAAAGCGCTTTCAAAATCATTGCCTCGTTCAATTACGGTCACATTGGCTCCTTCCAGATCAAATTGCTACATGATGCATTAGACTTTTATCCCTTTCTAGCGAAAAGAGGAAGGTACCATGTGCTGATTCGACCCGATGGGCGCAACAATGACAGCGTCAATTCCCAGTTTCATAGCAGAGTATGCTACACCCTAGTGCGATATACAGCTTAGAACACACAACAGAGACTTGGATGCAAAGCTAGGAACATACCTGAAGATGGTTGCCTGCAGCACACGCAACGATCCCGTTTTGACGCTGCTCCAGGGTGAGACTAGCAATTTTGTTGTATGCTCCTCGTAGGTTGAACGAAAAGGTTGGTTGCATATCCTACATACACTATTTAGTTAGCACGAATGAGACTTGAATGATATAGCTCCATGCACACACCTCTCGCTTCAGATGCACTTGACAATTACCAGGCAATGCCTCCGAGATGGCGGGAGCATAGCGCAAAGGTGTTTGCTTTGCCACTTCATATACGCGACTCTCCAGAACTTCTTTAAGGTAGTCATGTGCCCCAGGACGCACCCATTGCGGGTTCGTAAGCACCGAAAGCCCTCGACGCCACACCTTCATGTCGATTTGACTTGTGTTGGGCAAAATGAATGCTCAAACTGGTACATATCAGGTACCCGTGACACCATGAGCTTTTTCGAGTAACCATAGCAGGCGTTTTTGGCTTGGTGGAGGATAGCAACGTAAGGTTTGTGTAGGATAAAGGCAAGGATGCACATAGCAATTTGGGTATCTACGTGGAATAAAGCGTTCATCTGCTGCTTGTCATCGCTATATACGTCGAATAGAACGTTAGAAGTATCGAGGTTACTATTTTAGCTCGATAAAAGATAGTGGAACAATGAAAGCAGGCAGAAAAGCTTCGTAGACAGTGGATAGGTGGTAAAAGCTGACGCATGTTCTATATAATTCTCGGCATGCAATTGTCCAGTTACTGCAGAAGTAAATTGGACATAAGGAATGGTTGCTTTTCAAGATCGAAACTACCAAGTCCGATTGGATCCTTCATCGAGTCTTCCATCGCTATAGAGCTTGGTTAGTCACATTTAATCTACTTCATTCGAATATGGTCATTCGAACATGGCATGTCCTGATAATTCCAATCGAGTGTCGTCTATATCGGCTCTAACGGTGACGATAAGCGTTTTGCAGTAGCATCGTTGTGAGGATCTTTTTCTCGGGAGACATGTCTATGCTAACTGCCACTGAGAGGGCACAGTATTGATGGACTTTGCCACGGGTAAAGCTTTTGGAAGTTCATACAGCAAAATATCCGTGCTTGTCATGTGATCAATTCGGCATTGTTTCAGCCTTCTATCGTAGCAATTGCTTTCTGCGATCTAACGATCCTTTCGCCGATCACATCAGTGCCAGAGTGCACCCTTGGATGTGCACAGTGAAAGTGACCTTTTAGCGTGCATTCAGCCAAAGATACGAACATAAAGTGTCTCAAGGCAACCATTTCTGGGTTCACGCCATGTCGTGGATCAGCATCAATCTTTCTCATGCACACCCAGCGACAAAATGGGCAGTGAATGCGTGGAGACGAATGTACGCAAGTCGAACGTCCGCACACGGAGCCTTGAACTAATGCGAGTCAACTCAACTGACCCAATTCACTAGCATGCGTAATGCCTTCTTACGACGATTTAAATGCAAATTAGTACCTCAAACGCCGAATTAGACTTTGCATACCCACTTTTTAGCATATAGTAAATACACATTTTCTATTGAGAATATACATTTTAAATATTAATCCGTGCATATTATCATATATTTATCGAAATTTACCTCAAATCCTAATATTCTTTCCTACGAATAGACGATCACCTCGCTCTCGTTCATTACGTTCAGGGCGTAGCGACTACTTCTATCGTCCTATCCCTTTATTTGGCGAGTAGCCTCGACCCATTAACCGACAGCGGAACACGAAACTTCCTAGTCGCGTACGTAGCTGGCAGAAGAAACCTAAGCCTTTCACTTTCGACTACTTTAATCGTCCGTTATGCGCCTCGCATCGACCGTGCTATTAATACTCGCTGCGACCCACGCAGTCACAGGCGACCATGCCATCGCAGGCATAGATGAAGATAAACCAGAGCGCATGCCTGTGAGCCTTCGGGGCCTTCGTGGCCCTCGTCTCCTCCAAGACGGTGGTGGCAGTCAAGGCGAAACGTCTCCCACCGATGGTTCGCAAGGTGGTGGTGGGGATTCACCAGACCCACCGTCTCCGAGCCCCGATACTTCAGGGACGTCCTCCAATGGAGGTAGCAGTGACAACGGCGGCGATGGTGATGGGGGTAAAGGAAGCAGCTCCAAGAACAGCGGCGGTGGCGATAGCGGTGGCCAGAACAACGGCGGTAGCAGCGGTGGTGGTGGTACTGGCGGCGGGGGCGGCGGTGGCGGCGGTGGCCAGGGAGGTAACAACGGTGGTAACGGCGTCGGTGGTAATACCGGCGGTGGGAACCAGGGCAACAATAATGGCGGTGGTGGGAACACTGGTGGTGGTAATCAGGGAAATGGCAACAATGGCGGCGCCACTGGTGGTAACCAAGGTGGCAACCAGGGCGGTAACGCTGGCGGAGGTGGTGGTGGTCAGGAGAATCCCGGCGGGAACAACAACAACAACAACCAAGGCAATACCGACAATGGCGGCGGTGGCGGCGGAAACCAGGCCAATCCCCCTGCTAACGGCGGTAATGCTAATGGTGGTGGTGATCAGGGTAATAACAACGATGGAGGTGGAAGTCCTGGACAGGGCCAAAATGGTGCACCAGGGAACGGAAATGGTGGCGATGGTCAGACAGGTCAGAATCCGGGTCAACCGGACCAAGGAGGCGCGGCAGGTCCAAACCAAGGCAGTCAGCCGACGGATCAAAACGGCAATCCGACGACACCCTCCACTTCCGGTGGCTCCACGACTGATGGAGGTGCTCCAGGTACATCACATTTGTTTATTACATCATAAATTGATAAGCTAACGTTCAATTATGCGTCGTTTGTGCTTGCGAATGACCTTCTGGATCTTCAGCTTCATCCTCCACCAGCAGTCAAAGTACGTCTACTGCACCTACTAGTGTACCAGCTACTTCTTCTTCTTCCTCTCAGTCTAACCCGCCTGCTGAATCCTCCAATCGTGAGTCTTGGCATGGCGAATATAGCACTAACATCGCTATTTATAGTAAAAAGGATCATATTAGGATTCTAACGTTATGCTCCTCGTAGGTGGTACCACCAGCGCAGACGCTAGTCAAAGCACGGAAAGCAGTAACGGCTTGAGCACAGGCGCTCTCATCGGAATGATCATCGGTATCGTCGTCGGTGTCACCGCCATTGGACTCATCATCGGTTGTGTCATGCGTCGCAAACGCAGGCGTGAAGATGACCATGACGATCCATTGTCACCGTTCAATTTATCCATGGACAAGGGAACGAATGGTGCCGCCGAGTCTGCAGCTGGTACCTCTGGTGCTGCGGCAGGTGTAGCCTACAATCAGGGTGCTAGTGACAGTAGCACGAACAGCAGCTACAATCGGAACCGACTGTCAGATATGGACAAAACGAATACGCCAGCTGCCGACGAGGCTGGCGTCGCCTACACGCAGTTCTACGACGCATCTACGTCTCCTGGGGACAATGGCCAGTACCACTACGACACGGAAGCACCTCAGAACCGAATGTCCATGGATTCGACTGGAAACGACCCGAACAACCCGTGGCTGAGTGCGATGGAGACAAGAGGAAGCGAGAAGCATTCGTTTGCCGAGTCCGGACCTCGTGAGAGGCAAGTCATGGACGGCTCCGTGCTGAGCAGTCGCAACAGTTATGACGATAACTCGGTCGCGTTTTCGGATGGCCGATCTAGCTCCGTCGGGTCACCTGGTGGACTGAAAGCGAGCGACTTTTCAGCGAGCCGACAAAAAGACGACGACGAAGATAGTCGTGCGTCGTATGAACTGTAGCTCAGCTGTGCACAGTAGATGAACTTTGGACAATTTTTCATTCCTTTTTGCTTTTAAGACGCTACTTATGGACACTTGAAAGTTCTTTATAGATATGCTTTCGAGCGAAATAGAGCGGAGGTTAAGACTTGTACAGAATGTGCATCTTTACATTGGTTTCTGTCCACCGCTAGTCATTTTTTTCGGTTCATACTCTCGAAAGGTGAAGTTTAGCCGGCCTGGTTTCATTCGTAGCCACGACGGCATCGTGTTGCCATAGACTCTCGTTAGGGAGTGGACAACTTTTCGCGCTGGACCGCCAAAGACGAGGACATCCCCGGACTCTAGCTTGACTACTGGGACCGGCTCTTTGCCTTCAGGATAGTGATCTGCATATGCAAAGTCACCTGTGCAGCCGATAGAAAATGAGACGACTGGTGAACCCATCTCCAAGGCTCGATTGCTTTCGTCTTTGTCAATGTGAAGGCCATTCCTGCCTGCTTTCTTGTAGTAATTCACCACGCAAACGTCAGGTACCAGCGCGTCGCATGTTCCCATTACATTTGAATCGATACTTGTCGCCACTTGACAGCTTTCCACTGCGAGTTTAATCCAGCTTTCAGGCAGAGGGGGTACAGTAGCGTTGTCAAAGTTCGTGCGTACACTTTCATATGTCTCGGACACAACATTCCAATGTCGCCCAACGCACATTTGATGCAGTCTGCATTTGGCACCACTCGCATAAGTGGGTTTGTAAAATCCTCCTTGGCCTTTACCGAGAATGTTTGCTTCGTTAACTAATTCTTGCTGCTGACTAGGACTCAAATAGCGTCGAAGCAGTACCATGCCCGGGAGTAGTATCTCTGGAGCAGGTCTATTGGCTTCATCTGACGTTCCTTCGGCTATAGTTGCTTCAGGTAGTGGTAAATCTTCACTTTGTGGCGGTATCAAATCGATATCGTGCTCGCTTTGAGCGTGTAGCTGTCCATTTTGAGCTCTTCTAGCATCTTTGGTTGTCATTTTTGGTTTGGTTGTCAAAGTCGTTGCTGTCTCATGAAAAGATATCGTTTGGCGGCAATCCGAAAAACAGACTGTAGACACGAAATTCTGACACGAAATGAGCAAACAGGATGTGGAGCTCCAAGTGGACGCATACGGAGCACATTGCAGCGAATATCGAGCAAAATGTGCGAGTCAACCTTCAGGTACAGTTGGAGTGCTGTTCATGATACTTTTTGGCGTATCTACAGGCATCAGCTTGAGTCTGTGGGCTATGACTCAGCACAATGACTACTCGGGACTCTTCGCGGTACTTTGTGCTATTGCAGTATTCACAGGACTTGCAAACTTATATGATGGCTATACCATTATGGAAGGTTGCTTTTGTTATACCCACACTGTCTGTGCTCATGTAACAAGCACCATTGTTAACTTTAACTTGTAGAATCATTAATGGTCATTCCTGCATCCGGTATCCAACTCACCACAACACGACGAAATGGAGCACGATCAACTCAAGTACAACTGACATGCATATTATCCACCCTTACTCTATTTAATAATTCACATGCATTCAGTTCATTGAACTCTCAACAGTCAGTGCCGTTATCATTAACGAAGCCATTACGTTCGATGACGTTGTGTACTACCTTGCCTTCACGGTCGACGACTCAGAAAGCATGGTCTTACCATTTCCGGTAACGTTGTGCACACTTCCTTCACACATTGCGTCACTTATATCTTACTTTATACAGAACTTTCGTTTACGCATCTCTGTCCTACAAGAGTTACGACGACAGATTGAGCAGTCTTTATTTCAACAGAAAGGCATGCAATGGCCGTCGCACCTCATGACACAAGCATAATACGTTAAAGCAAATAGAAAACTAGTGTAAGCTCGTTAAATGGCCTTGCTGTATTTCCTCTTGCATCATAGCATGACAAAGCGTGTTATAGAAGGCGATTACGGATATCCTCGAGCTTTTTCAGCACCTCCATTGGCGTCCGATCCTGATCTTCCGCAACTTTCTCTTGTTTCTCTGCATCCAACGTCGCGAATTGTTCACACAAATCACCGTCCGTCACGTTCTTTACCGGAATAAAGTAGGAACGGTACGACAGATGATCCCGACCGCACAGTGGCGGTTTCTCCTGTCGCATGTACATTTCCAAGTGCGTGTAAAACGTCACATCTTCCCTCGAAGTGAATGGCACGAGGGCTCCGACTCGACCCATGACCGTCGCATAGACAATCGCTTCCATTCCGCCCGGCATCAGATTCGTACGCACCATCGACGTGACGACATCGCCGACATGGAATTGCGCCACCTATTCTTAATCATTAGTACTGTACCAAAAGCTAATAAAAAGTAGTAAGATATACCTGCTCCAGTTTGTTCGGCGCTCCATTCAAGAGCCCAGTGTCCCACAGCATGCGGTTTCCCGTCGGATTGTCCATTTCATCCGAGATCTCGGCAGGAAGTCTCGTGACGAAGATATTTCCAAATTTATCTGCACCAGCTAATGAGTCATAGTCGAGCAATGTGCTCGCCGTGAGCATGCGTGGGACGGTATCATCTGCAAAGATCAGTAGCTGATTCTCTTCGCTCTTGTACTTGACCAAATGGAACGACTCGCGCATGTCTCCGGCGTAAATTCGATCCCCCGCCGCCTTCAAGTCGATGATAGCCGACGGGAAGTTCTTGTTCTCACACTTTTTCAAAAGCTTCTTCTTTCCCAAATCGAAAAGACAGACAGACTTTCCTAACGACACAAGCAGTCTGCCTTGGAACTCACATAGCGCATGTGGGATGCCATTCACCTCCGTCGCGTGTACGAGCACGAGCTCCTGTCCATTGACGACACGGTAAACACGAATCATGCCACCAGCGCCAGGTCGGATCGGGTGCAACTGCATTTGTTTAACAGACCCAACGACGACAAAGACCTCGCCACCACGTCCGTGGAAGACGCACGTGGTAAGACTCTTGGCACACTCGTCTTCATCCAACTCGAGACACGTCACCGTCTGGCATGCAACAGGATCAAAGATACGAATACAGGATGCCCACTTGTTCTTTTCCACAGGCATCGGTCCGTGCTGGAACAGGAGCGTATCACTCGGATCTTGCTCGTCGTCTTCGTCGTTTGCTGCATTCGTCGCAAGGTCTGGGATCGGAATATTGTGCTCTCGCTTGTACGCAGCATTAAATTCATTATGGTCACTTTCGATGATGACAAGACGTCGAGACGATGGGTGGACGACTGCCTTGCGTGGCGTATAACGCAGAGCGCACCGTTGTTGGTTGAACGTTTCTCCTAACTGATCCACCGTTAAGATCTTCATCCCTTCGTCATTCACAGCGACAATACCGCTCGAGAACTCACTGGACGAGAAGGAACTTGCAGACACGATCGGTTCACACGACAACGGTGTCAGTTGACGCCTCGTCTGGTGGAAGTAGGAGAGCCACGGACGAGATGAGAGAGCTAAGAGCGCTTTCTGGTCCTCCACCATAACGCGACTAAGCTTGACTGGCTGTGCACCGAGGAAGCGAGAGCGAGAGTCGGATAGCGTCGCCGTCACTGGATCCAATTTGCTCTGCTGGAGCACACCGTTGTCCAGGCCGATGTTCAAGTACAGTGTCGAGCTGTCTGCTCCTGCATCGCTCTGCAGTCGAGCGATACAGAGCGTATGCGGATGGGACGTCAGAGCCAATGTAGACTTTTGACGGAACAAATCGTTTGGGTCCAACGACAAGAGTCGGACGGTGTTATCCCAACTACCGACTGCTAGGAACGGGAAACGTTGTCGACCAGGTGGCACTTCACCGACGTCGAGACTACACACTTCAAACCCGAGTTCCAATTGTCCCTTTTCCGCTAACTCTCCCGACGGTCCGAGTTCGAAGTAGATCAACTCACCACCAGCAAGGGAAATGACTACCTGCCGAGAATTGGCAGCACACCTTTCGACTACCTTTTTACCTGGTGCCTTCCACTCCGTCACGGGTTGATGCTTCCGGACGTGACGCAGGCCACCTGTATGCACTTGCAACGTCGAGTCATCTTCCAAGAGAGATACGAGTAACGATTCGCGATTCGTGACGAAAGAAGAGTCGGTGACTTGTTCGACACGATCCTGGACTTCTAGTACCAGCGTCGCGTTCTCGAAACTCACGACAATGTACCTGTCATGTTCATCTGCAAAAGAGCTTTTCAAGCACCATACGTTCTTGGCTATACCAGGCAACGGACTGGCAGCCATCTCAGTCACAGGCAGGCCGTGTCGAAGCACTCGCAAGGATGAACGGTTGCCTCGTCCACAAAGAGCATACAGCTGGGGCGTTCTTTCATTCGCGAGATCGTCTACCACAAGCTGCGTCACTGGACTTAAGCTCTGGGCCACGTGGCGCAGCTGGAGGTTCTTTAGCGCACGCAACTGGAACTCCTTGCCACCACTTCCATCCGTCATGTCGGAGGAAGAAGAACGGACTGCTTGCGTGTCATCGTCTCCGATGCTGAGGAACTGGAAGTAGTAGTGATTGCTAAACTCCGACGCGCTAAAGAGCTGTCCAGTCTTCGTAATACACAACGCTGTAGCGACAGGAATTGTGTCGAAGAATTGGACGCTAATCTCCTGTACGGTGGATCCAGTGTAGTCGAGAGATATCTTGAATAGATCACCCAACTCTGTCTGCAGCAGAACGAAGAACAAGCCCCGCTGCTTGTGCGTAGCTGACGCAACGACCAAGACATCTCTCTTCTCTCCTTCCCGGCGAGGGATGTAGCACGACAGATCTTCCGTATGACCTTCGTTCTTGTACTGGACGACGTTTTCACCCAAAACGAGTACTCCACCTGGTCCTTCGCCTCCACCAGGCACCGCCACAAGCTTATTCGCGGAACGGACGACTGTTTCACTCCACTTTCTAGTCACGTGGTTCAATCCTAGATCTAATTCATAGAACACGACTGTCTTTTCAGCTTCTTTTGCCGCCGCGCCACTTGGATCCGCATCTGCGTCAGCGTAATCCAGTTCTAAGCATGCGAAAATGGGATTTTCAAAGCCTACATCTACACCGACGACACTGAACAGGATAGCATTGGATCGATGAGCTTCCAAAGGAGATGAAATTGTTAATCGATTGGATGCATCGCGGTTCATCACGTATACGAGCTTTTGTTTTTCGACCGCAGCGACCATGACCGCTCTTCCTTTCGGATCAGCTGCGAGGTGTTGGCCTGGTGTAATCCTACGACTGCCGGTTTTACCATACGTCTCATTCTGACGCACTTCAAAACGATTTTGCTGTGCATTCACTTCCAATACAACAAGCTTTCCCGAGTCCGAACCAGCAACGAGGTAGTCATGCGAGTCTCCAGTAAGACGAAATGACTGGAGGGATCGTATGGAGCCAAAGACTTCAGTGGAAATGATGCTTTCCAGTTTCCCAGTCTCATCCGGCCGTAAGAGCTGCAAGACATTGCCCCTTGCGACAACAAATTCTTGCGCCTGGGCCCCGGAAAAGTTTCCATACACTGCCAAGTTGATACCCGATGGTGGTTGGAGCGTAAGATTGAGCAAATGCATCGTGTTCAGGCGTTGAAAAGGGAAGATGAATGCCTAGCTGCCGCTCCACCTGTTGCAAACCTGTAGTGGTCTTGTTGGTGGCGATTGCAAACCACTGCGTTTTTGTATGCAAGATATTGCCATAACAAGAGAGTTTTTGCACGCAATTTGACACATTAGGGTATGTTTTTTACTAGAAGGATCTTGATTGCGTCTTTCATCCCTAAAATATACCTATCGTTGTTATCCGAAAGAATCAACTGTACTAGATGTATTATCCCCAATAGTGAGCTTGTATAACCTTTTATCGCATTGGTATTAATGCACAATTGAATGACGAGCATGTCGAGAAAGTAGGCGAAAAGTATCTTCTTGACATGGTCGACGGAAATCGGTCAGTGCACAGGAGAAAGATGTAGGCTTCGCACCCAAATATGTGAAAGTGCTTGAATACTAAATGGCAGTTCGGCTGGTAGGGTCACTTTTCGCGAAGCACATGTTATGCACATAAGTGCGATGTCAATCACTCGTGGAAACCCAACCATCGGGCTCAAAAACAAGGACCCATGAAGTCTAGTGAAAACCATGACACGAATAGAAACGCTGAACGGTATGATGTGATGCGTTGGTGATCACATGATGGGTTGAGCATAATTTTGAATACGAAAAGATTGAATAATGCGGTGAGAATATCTGCTGAGGACTGATTGGCATCACGTAATTCAACGTCGGCATGATAGTGCTCATGGCTTCGATTATCATCAATTAGACACCACCAATTAATTTACATCCATATCGTCTCGTTGGATCCGTTTGGACATATTGTAAGTTAGATTCTGTCACTGACTTGGATAAAGAAGCGAACGGATAAGGCGTTGTACATCCTAGTGCCATATTTGATCTAAGCACGCCAGAGGATACCAATGGTAATGATAACCAAAAGCTTACAACTGAACAAATTAAATCACACAAAGCCAAGTGTTACGATGACAGGCAATGCGGGCGAAGTCCGCAACTATGGGCATTACAAGGACGAATAAAGATAGCAAAGACACTCATAAACGCAGAGGAAGAGCTTTTTACTATGATTCATATTACTCCGAAGTTTAGTTCAACACAGGCTTGCACGGATGAAATGAAGATTGAAACGTGTTATCTTCTCACAGCTCATTCTGACTTTCCAAGTTCTTGCATTCGATTGCCTTTCATATCATAGTCTAAAGTATCTTTTCGTTTGGCGATGCCAGGTCCATCTTTAACCAGTTGTGGTCCTGTGAAGTGTCTTTTGAAGTATTGTAAATAGTGAAGCTGGCACCGATGATGGTGCAGTGTTATCGAAAGAAAAGGCTTCATAATTAATAGCTATCTTTAAGCTTTACCACAGCCCAGGCACAAGCACCCACTTTGGCATTTCCTCTAGCTTATCTCGAAACTTTTGTTCATACCATGCACTTCCGAACTTCGCACACACTACCTGATTGGCGAGGACCCATAGCATGATCAAATGCATGGTAATATTACTGGTGAGCATGAGGCTCATGGATATATACAGTAGAATTTCAGATGAATACAGAGGACATCGAACACGGTGGAACCAGTCACCTTTTGGAGCAACGTACTTGCCGCCACTTTGCACTTTTTGTGCCGCCAGCAACGTGTTGCATCGATATTGATGATACGATGCGTAGAGAAATAGGAGCATGCCGATGTATGTCAACATGCCAACTGACCCTTCTTTCGAAGCATTGGAGTCCGTTAATATGGCAAGTGGTACGCTCGTGTAATGCACGATACCCAAGATGAAAGCTAGAGCGCTACGTCAGTACGCATCGATTATAAATGTCAAAAGAGTCATATACCGCCAGCATGCATCTTGGCGTCACCGAATGATGTAATGAGAAAACTCTCCAAAAGTCTTCTAGTCGTGTGGCATGCATATAGAAATATTGTGATGGTAGTTGAGGTGCTGGCAGATAGCAGCGCATCGGCGTCATTAGAGTTGAGCTTGGGACAGTCAAATGACAGAGCAGATCCAGCAATATTTCTCCAGTCAGTGGTCATCATGATGACTATGATGGTCCAGTTCTCCAATGACCCCGTCAAATAGAACCACTTCCAAGAGCTTTTTGGTACGTCTAGCTGGAGTAGTCGTGCGAATGGAAGATGATCGACAGGGGCATTACGTTTCACTTTACCATGCAGTATCAAACAGTGCATCCACTCGGACTTTAAAGTAAGGATAGAAGCTGCAGCCAAAGAGAGCCATAAAACTCTCCACAGCGTCTCCTGCTCAGGAAGTAGGTCACACCACGATCCGTTCATTTTCCTGTTTGAAGTTGTTAAAAGTCTGGGTACTTTTATGGTACATAACAGGTACGACCGACTACCTGTTCCTCGCCAATCAAGAAATTGGTCTGATCAAGTCAAGTATGAGTCGTCCCGAGCACATATCTCCACCTGAGGTAAGCTTTGAAATGAATAAGACTGCTTAAGCCATAGCGTTCTTACTAAAGTTCATGTTTATAGTTCTTTTACGATGAAAAAGAAGCTGCCAAGTACAATTCCAGCTCTCGAATCGTCAAAGTCCAGGTATTGTCTCTTTATGTAAGTAGTCATTACCGCGGTATTCACGAGATTGTAGGAAGAATTGTCTCTACGAGCCATTGAATTGCTCAATCTTCCGGAAGGTGAAGAGAAGTTCATTTTAGACGTCGGTTGTGGTAGCGGACTGAGCGGTGTGGCATTGGAAGAAGCCGGTCATGCCTGGGTTGGCGTCGACATTAGTGAAAGCATGCTCGAAATCGCATCGGAACGTGATAGTAGTGGAGATGTGTTCCTCCAGGACATGGGATGTGGTCTGCCGTTTCGACCAGGCACGTTCGATGGCTGCATCAGTATTTCAGCTGTCCAATGGCTTTGCTACTCCGACAAGAAGGAGCACACGGCTCGTAAGCGCCTTACACGTTTCTTCTCGTCTCTATACGCTTGCCTCAAGCGAGGCAGCCGAGCGGTCCTCCAACTCTACCCAGAAACTCCGGAACAAATGGAGGAAATTTCATCTTGTGCGATGAAAACTGGTTTCTCCGGTGGACTTGTCATTGACTACCCGAACAGTGCCAAAGCTAAGAAGTACTACTTGTGTCTCTTTGCCGGATTCGACGCGCCACAGCAAATACCAAAGGCGTTAGGCACAGGTGACTCGGCTTCGGAAGTTGCGTTCGAAAAGCGAAAGCAGAAGATGCACCAACGGAGAGCGAATGGTCGCGACTCGGTCAAATCGAAAGACTGGGTGCGCCAGAAGAAGGAGCGGTATCGACAGCAGGGCAAGAAGGTCAAGGCTGATAGCAAATTCACGGGGCGCAAGCGTCCGAATCGATTCTAAACGCCATGGGTACTCTATCCATCGGAAGCTTCATATCCGTTACATTGCAAATTTAAAGGAAATTGTTTTCTTTGTCTATCTATAAGCGGTCGAGTCTATGCGGCCGCTTCACCTCCCCCTGTATCATCTTTCACAATTTCACCCCTTTCGTTTATCTTTTCAGGCGCTTGTGGGTTCACATTCAACTGCCCGATAACCACACAGTCGGGATCAACTTTGATGCTTTTGGCCGTCACATTTCCAAAGATCTGTGCTTTATCTCGAAGTATTATGCGTTCCACAACGATATTACCGACGATGCGGCCACCAGCGAGGTACACTTCCTTCATATTCTCCACTGGTCCGGTGAGTACGCCCTTCGGTCCGATGACAAGCGACCCTTTCGAGTTCAGCCGGCCTTCAAATTCTCCTTCTATGCGCAAAAGTCGATCGAAGCTGAGTTCGCCTTTCATCTTTACATGGGCTCCGATCGTCGTCTCAGGCTCTTGGTCGACGATGGACACTTTCCCATTGCGAACATTGGCTGGTAGACCGGACTGGTATTTTGGAGAGGACGGTGGCGAGTCTATTTGCCGCATCGAGTGATTCCGTCCACGTCGCTGTGGTGGCGACGGCGCTGAGCTATATTCTGACTCGGCATACATGTCATCCATGTCGTTTGGAAGACTATGCATGTTCGCTCCTCCTCGTTTCGGTTTAACCGGTGGGTTGCGCGGGATACCGACCCTCTCATCCATGGACGCAGCTGTCGGCACTCTACGGTGTATGGAAGGAAGCGGAATCTTGTAACTCTGAACTGCTTCTGCAAATTTGGTGACGCGTGATCAGCGTCGTAGCAATTCACCTGATAATCAGACGTAAGCTTCGGAAGCAACTCGTTCAAGCGATGAAAATCTCTAGCACTGTATGTGCAGGTCGATAATTCGAAGTGAGCCTTTGGACTTGGCTCCGTCAGACGCAGAGGACGAGGTTACGAAGGAAGCAATGGCGTAGCAACTTCGAAAACTTATATGTGCACAAGCACTATATTTAGACACCCATCGCCTCCTCAGATCGGTGCCAATACCACTGAATAACCAAATGAAACACGTTTTTTATTCTAATCTGCGCTTTGACTTCATTAACAAAAGAGATAAGAATGCTACGAGTCTGTCTTGATGATTTTTTGACTAGATGGAAGGTCCTCCACCGGTGTCGGAAGTGGCTCAGACGTAAAGTATGGATGTTCGAGCGCCTGTTCTGCTGTCAGACGCTCTTTCGGGTTATGCTGCATCAGCTTTCCAAGTAAATCTAAAGCATCTTCCGGTGCGGCTGAGAATACTTGTGTCAATGGAGGTGGTGCGTTCGGGGTGAACTCAATGTAGTTGGGCAAAGTTCCCATGGATGGCCATTGAGATTCCGTCGGTGTGCCAAGCGCATGGAAGATCTTTCCAAGTTGATCGGTCTCATTCATGCCTGTCAAAAACGGCGTTCGGAGCATGAGTTCAGCAAAGATGCAGCCTGCTCCCCACATGTCGACTGCACCAGAGTACTCTTTTGCACCGAACAAAAGCTCCGGTGGACGATACCATATCGTGCAAACCATCGATGTCATGTTTCTATTCGGACTACCGTAGATCCGTGCAAGACCGAAATCACCTAATTTCACTTGTCCGTCTTCACCAATGAGCAAGTTCTCCGGTTTTAAATCTCGATGGAGTACGAAATGGGAGTGGCAGTAGGCAAGTCCTTTAAAGAGCATCTGCATGTAGGTCTTGATGTCACCCTGGGATAAGATGACAGATTTGTCTTTGATTACGTTGTCCAGACTGGTCGGTAGTAGCTCAAAAACGACATTGACAGTATCGTTTGCTACGAAAACATCGAGTAAAGCAACTACATTCGGGTGCTGAAGCTCTGTCTGGAGCTTTACTTCTCGTAAAGCTGTAAAATTGACGCCATCTTTAAATTTTCCACGCTTAAAGGACTTAATGGCTACGTGCCGACCAGTTCGGCGTTGCGTTGCGGCGTAAACGATACCGAATGTACCTTCACCTAGCACTTTACCAACTTCATAGCGCTCCATTTTGGATTCTCTTTTTCTTTGCTAAATTAATGTCCAGATCGTCGATTTAGATTGGTTGTAAATGGACCAATCAGGAAAGGCGGATGAGATCTTGAAGGGTTGCCGAAGTACAAAAGGATGGAAGACGTTTCAATCTTAAGTGCGACGCATCATGGTAGCCAGAAGCATCATCTCACGTGCTTCATTTACACTCTTGGCACATACGCAATGCATTCTTATCTCATGTCAATAACTTCCAACTTTAGTCATGGCTAAATCAGATACTTTATTGCTTTTTACCATGTTAAGCACGAAGAGCTATTTCCAGATTAGTAGGATCTCTTTTTCAAGAGTACAGCAAAACGGTCGACGGTAGTTTACAGACGAAGAAGCCCACGCTTTCATGAATAGCCTATTTAGACATTAGTCTACAGTCAAACCTATTTTGGTCTATGAAAATTACAAGGACGACATAACCTTCCAGTCGTTTCATGCCTGACGCGACTCTTTCCCAAGCATCCGTTCAGGCCTTAACCGTTGCCATTTGCGAATTAGCGCTTCCTCCTTCAAACACTTTCGACTTCTTCAGGTTCGAGTAGGCTCCATCACCCAGCCTCCTCTTCCTCTTCGCTTGCAACCACACTCCATCCGAAACAATGCGTGAAGTCATCTCCATCCACCTTGGTCAGGGCGGTATCCAGGCCGGTAACGCCTGCTGGGAGCTCTACTGCCTTGAGCACGGTATTCAGCCGGATGGTCAAATGCCGAGCGACAAGACAATCGGCGGCGGCGATGATGCGTTCAACACGTTCTTCTCTGAAACGGGAGCTGGCAAGCACGTGCCTCGTGCCGTGCTCGTGGATCTCGAGCCGACGGTCTGTGATGAAGTGCGTACGGGAACTTACCGTCAGCTCTATCACCCAGAGCAGATTATCTCTGGCAAGGAAGATGCTGCGAACAACTACGCGCGTGGCCACTACACGATCGGTAAGGAGATCGTCGACCTCGTGCTTGACCGCATCCGTAAGCTCGCCGATAACTGTACCGGTCTCCAGGGTTTCCTCGTCTTCAATGCCGTTGGTGGTGGTACCGGATCTGGCCTCGGCGCTTTGCTCCTCGAGCGTCTGAGTGTCGACTACGGTCGCAAGAGTAAGCTCGGCTTTACGATCTACCCGTCACCTCAGGTGTCTACGGCAGTTGTGGAGCCGTACAACTCTGTGCTGTCGACGCACTCGCTCTTGGAACACACGGATGTCGCTGTCATGCTTGACAACGAAGCCATCTACGATATCTGCCGTCGTTCGTTGGACATTGAGCGCCCGACGTACACGAACCTGAACCGTTTGATCGCCCAGGTCATTTCGTCTTTGACGGCATCCTTGCGATTCGATGGTGCCCTGAACGTCGATGTGACAGAATTCCAGACGAACTTGGTGCCATACCCTCGTATCCACTTTATGCTTTCGTCGTATGCTCCGGTGATTTCGGCCGAGAAAGCGTACCACGAGCAGTTGTCTGTAGCGGAGATCACGAACAGTGCCTTTGAGCCGGCATCCATGATGGCAAAGTGCGATCCTCGACACGGCAAGTACATGGCTTGTTGCCTCATGTACCGTGGTGATGTCGTCCCGAAAGATGTCAACGCTGCCGTTGCTACGATCAAGACAAAGCGTACGATTCAGTTCGTTGACTGGTGTCCGACGGGATTCAAGTGTGGTATCAACTACCAGCCACCTACTGTTGTCCCCGGTGGCGATCTCGCCCGTGTGCAGCGTGCTGTGTGCATGATTTCCAACACGAGTGCCATCGCCGAAGTCTTTTCTCGGATCGATCATAAGTTCGATCTCATGTACGCCAAGCGTGCCTTTGTCCACTGGTACGTCGGTGAAGGTATGGAAGAAGGTGAGTTCTCTGAGGCTCGTGAAGATCTGGCTGCACTCGAGAAGGATTATGAGGAAGTTAGTGCTGAGACGGCTGAGGGTGAAGGAGAAGAAGAAGAATTCGGCGAAGAGTATTAAGCTTCATTTCTCTCAAAGTATTTCTTTTCACATGGCAATAAAATGCATTCGCTTATCTCATTCCGGTACTTGTTGCTCCATCTGTCCATTGAAGATATCAATGATGATGCGTTGCTTGTCATACTCCTTTTGAATCTTTCCTAGCCATCAGATGTCAAACTCAGGCGATGATCATGTAGAAGATCCCTCGTAAAATTTCCATCCCTCTCATTTCATCATGAGCTTACCTAAATAGTATCAATATCATCTTGTCCATCATGACGTCTATGTTACTATTCTAATGCATTCAAACGAAGACCTCCTCCGTCGTCTCTTCCATGTAAAAAAGGAGAGATACCGCACGAGAGAGATGAACAACGGTCTAAGATTGCTTTATCCACCAAAGTTCGACTAACTTCCAAGATCCGAGGGAATCTTCATTTCCTATTCTGCCGCACAAGACGCACAGCCATGTCGGACAATACGCGATATGGCACGAGTTCCCTGGCGAGTGACCCGAAGCTCTCCGCCGAAGAACAAGCAAAGCAGCGACGATGGAGGTACGCGACGTGGGGAACCACAGCGCTCATTGTCATTGCCGCCATCAGCGTCGGCGTCTACTACTTTGTCGGATCCTCCGTCGTCGACGTCGTGCCTGCGAGCGTCGGTATCCCTGCGTCTGTGAAGACCGCCAAGATCCAGAGCTGGCAGAGTGCCTACAATGACGGCCAAATGCCTCAGCTCATGGAGCAGCAACCGGACCTCGAATGGAAAGTGACGGACACTGCTCCCAAGCCGGATGACGACCCGACAGCGTCCTTCGTCCGTGTGGACGACTCCAAGGTGTACCAGGAGATCTTTGGCTTTGGCGGTGCCTTCACCGAGTCGGCTGCTCTTCAATTTAGCAAGCTCTCGGCCGAGAAGCAGCAAGAAATCATCGACTTGTACTTCTCCAAGAACGGATCGGCATACACGTTCGGTCGCGTGCCCATGGGTTCCACGGACTTTTCTCCGTACTCGTACACGCACGACAACATCACGGACGACATCTATCTCGAGCACTTTGACAACGAAGTGTCCCACGACAAGGAGACCATTATCCCATTCGTCCAGAAAGCGCTCAAGGAGAACCCGGACATTCGTCTCTTCCTCTCTCCGTGGAGTCCCCCTGCCTGGATGAAGCGCCCGGACCCGAAGAACAACTACACGCAGAGCATGAACGGCTCTGCGCTCCCCATTGGTCTCTTGGACGACAAGCGCGACGCGTGGGCTCTCTACTTCTCCAAGTTCGTGTCGGCCTACAAGGAGCACAACATTTCCTTCTGGGGCCTCACGCCGCAGAACGAACCCGAGTTCAGCGCGCCATGGGAAGCCTGTGGACAGGACGCCATGTACCAAGCCGTCTTCGTGAACCAGTTCCTCGGTCCGGTCATGCGTCGTGACCACCCGGAAGTCAAGATCATGGCGTTCGACCACAACCGTGGCAGCGTGTTGCAGTGGGCCGAGACTATGTACGACCACGACGCGACGCAGTATGTCGACGGCATGGCCTTCCACTGGTACTTTGACACGCGTGAGATGGACGGTGTCGAGTACCACGAGCGTCTGAACGACACGCACTACGTCAACCCAGACAAGTTCATGATCGCATCTGAGAACTGCAACTGCCCGGACGTCGCGACAGGTGATCTTGCGTGGTTCCGTGGCCAGCGCTACGCCCACGACATCATGGCTGACTTTAACAATTGGGTGAACGCGTGGGTCGACTGGAACCTCATGCTCGACCACAAGGGTGGACCGAACCACAAGGGCAACCAGTGCGACTCGCCGATTATCGTCGATGAGTCTGACCAGGACTACTTCCTCCAGCCCATGTACTACTTTATCCAGCACTTCTCGCACTTCGTCCCGCCTGGATCCAAGCGCATTGACGTTGACGTCCAAGCCAAGTTCAAGGAACCTGGTGACGCCAAGCTGTACGTCCGCTACCCGTCCGAGAATCACGCATGCGACTTTAGTGCTCGTCAGTTCTTTGAGATCACGGAAGACAAGAAGATCCAGATCAACGGCACGGGCAACTGTATCGACAAAATCCCGCGTCCGTGGGTCGGTCCGCACGTTGAGGTCGTCGAGTGCCAGTACACGCAGCAGCAGTGGGACTTTAACCCGGAAACGGGTCGTATCTCGATGGACGATGTGTGCCTCACGCTTAACCACGGCTCGCAAGCCGATGGCGCTCGCATCATGGTGGAGCCTTGCGCGGACGTGCCAGCGGACGCTGCCTACGCGCAATGGGACCTCACTGACGGCACGTTGCGTTCGCGTGCCACGCCGGACAAGTGTGTGACTGCCGGTTACTCCTTCGTGCAATCGACTGCTTTCGTGACGCCCGAGAACAAGAAGGTGGTTGTGATCATGAACGAAAACACGGTGCCGACGGAATTCGAACTGAGCTACGGCGATGCGGTGCTGCAGGCGACTGTGCCTGCGAACGGCATCCGTACGTTGACGTGGGAATAAGTCTTCGGTCAATTTTATCCAAAGCTTTAAATGAAATTTAGCTTTTTTCCTCAGATCTAATGAAATGCAAATTCTTGATCTTGTTTACGAGAGTAAGTCGTCCCATAGATCTCGATCGAATGGATCAGCCTTGCTTGTGGAATCATGTTCTCCTGATTGAATGTCCTGGTCCGACCCGATGCGTACGAGAGGATGGTACTCGATGTCGTCCGTGGATTGCGATACGATCTTCATTTCCTCTGGAATCTTTCGTCTCTTTGGACGCATCTCAAAGACTTCAATCGCGTCTTTGATATACCCTTGATCTAATTCGGCATGATCAATCTCCTTGTATGAAAAGTACTTGTCAAGATACTTGTGAAACTCTTCATGCACTTCCTGTGCTCTGCGTTCATTTGCTAAGTAGATGACGGATCGACGATGGCACATAGCCAAGAGAGACTGCATCAAAGGATGAACACTTCCCTTTTCATAGACACAATCGGCAACTAGGATGCAGTCAAAAGGAGCATTTAGGTCCTCGACTGGTGTACCCCATGCGTACTGCTGGCAACGTACTTGCTGCATCTCTTTATCCGTCAGGTTTTGACGCAAATTCCGTCGAAGCCACGGTAACACTGGCCCGATGTCCGTGAGCCGAATGTCCGACAGACCGTTCGTGATAATTGCAGCAGCAATACCTGCCAGTCCGCCACACCCAGCCCCAAGCTCACATATAGAAGAGAATTTGCGAAAGAGCGCTGGCCTTTGCTCGATAAATTTAAGCAGCGTCTTGCTGCTGTCCCAGACAGTGTTGCCCAGTACGAATGAGTCTGGATCTTGTACGACGGCAATCCACCTTTCTTCTTGCTCAGCAAGCTCCTTCGTTGACTCTTTAATGGCATCGTTGGAAGTACAGGCGAACGGCACTTCAACGTACCGAGCCCAATGGGTGAAGCTTTCCTCCAGCGCCAATGGCTCCGATGGTGTAAAACTCTCTTCTTCCGCCATGGCAGATGATAGGTAGACTAGTTGCTTGCTAGGATGTAAAATATAATAATGTTTGCTTAATGAACACACACGGGCACACTAGAGTTACGCTTAACTGGCAGCTATGGCTTGGTAGCGAATGTGGCGATTCCTTGCCACGACTTATTATTGTCATTATCTACAGGTGTATATCCTGTGTTTACTGACACGTAGCTAAAAAGCTATAATCAACCTACGAAGCAAATAGTATAGGATAAACGCCAAAAAAACATTCGTCCAGGGAATCTCTGCACTGCATTTGCCACTAATCAAAACTTGATAGCATCTTGGTCACCCTCAATCTCTTCTGCATTGCCACTTACGCGACCACACTTCCGTCAATGTTCACTTCTTTCGCCAAATCGCCCACTCGAATCGTCCACACACCTCTTTCCATCTTGAACTCTCCATCCTCAGTAGCCAATTTAAACGCGCTTTCATCCAAGCAGAAGCTTACTTCCTTGGATTCATTAGGTTGCATCATCGCCAGTCGTTCATAGGCCACGAGACTCTTGTAAGGCTTTCCGTTCTTGCCAGCCTCCGGAGGCTCCGCGTACACTAACAAGACATCTTCACCCTCTTTCTCGCCAGTGTTCTGAACCTTAACAGCAAAGCTGGCAACACAGTCTCCCTCCATTTCCTTCCATTTGTAATCAAAGGACGTGTAGGATAGGCCGTGGCCGAACGCATACACGGGCTGCCCAGAGTAAAAGCGGTAGGTACGGCCTGGGTTGCCAGTAACAGGGTCTGGACGCATGCTATAGTCGTACAACGAACAGATATCGGCAAAGTGCTGGTCGTAGAACGTCTGAGTGAGTCGACCAGACGGATTGGACGCTCCGAACAAGGTTTCAGCAATCGCCTGCCCTCCACTCTGT
>JAADVB010000219.1:0-30910 GCA_023334545.1 Salisapilia sapeloensis | reverse complement strand
GAAGCTAGCTTCCAAACCAAAGTCAAAGCCTAGTCTGCTCCACACCAAAGGTGAATCATACGTGCATGAGTCATGCCTCATAAAGTTAAATCAAGTAGACCGAAGATGATGGTATGAGTTTCCATCTTCGAAAGCATTGTAGCGAACAGCATGACTTTTGTCGTAAGTACCGTTGATCATGACAAGAACTTTGTTTGGTCGTCCATTTGTTTTAAACCGCGTTGCAGTTCGTAATTTGACCGCAACAGCACGATTACATTTTCATATCATTGCCTACTGCATAACATAGCGCGTCTAATTGGCTAAAAGCAAAGCATGTTGTACAATGTGTGCCAGATACCTTTGCTTAGTCACAATAGACTTTGATCGCGTCATGCTTAAATTGATCCATTAATCAAGTGTTTGACTTTGCACCAGCTTAGGGAAAGATGACTGTTTCATCTAGGTTTATACACATTCCAATAGCACAATTTCAATCATTGCCAAGTTACCACGCACAATAGTATGAACTTTATTTACTTCGCTCTGCTTCTCATCTCTGCATGTGTCAGCCAAGGCTGGTCACTAGTCTTTGATGAAGCTAAACTTGCGGTAAAAGACGACTTGGCGAGTGTTGTTGCCGTGGACAATAACAGATCCAATGCAAGCAACGACGAAAATCGCATTTACTTAGGAAATCCAGTTTACGACATAAGTAAGGCACCCTACGTTGTTATCGTGCTCAAATTCGTGGGAAGAGATATTTCTGTATGCAGTGGGACGCTAGTGTCCCCAAAGTTTGTGGTTACTACTGCACATTGTGTTCTCAAGGAAGCCCAGCAACCACCGTACGAGCTAGCTGATAGGGTAATCGTAATGGCACATAAAGTGAAGTTGCTTAATCGTGAGCGTGGACAGGAGGACTTCGGGATTAGCAAGATACACTACGACTACCGATATGATAGAAGCGACAGTATCGATAAAGACTTGGCATTATTGGAGCTCGTGGGTGAAGTAACCAATGCACATCCTATCGATCATTCGCACCTTGATGACGACCCTGAAGATATGACTGGCATGACAGCTCAAGCTTACGGTTGGGGGCTTCCAAATGAGTTTGGCAGTTCGAATACTTTGAGAGAGGGAACGGTGGAAATCATTCCATTCGATGAATGTAAGCGTTATTTTGATGAAGACCTTGTACTCAGCGAGGACAATGGGTTTAGACGTCCCGAGGTGACTGATAGGCATATTTGTACGAAAGGTAGTTATCAGCAGCATTGTAAAGGTGATAGCGGTGGACCGCTACTTGTTAATGGCAAGGTAGTAGGCATTACGAGTTTCAGTACAAGTATATGTGGTTCACGTACACCGACGGTGCACATTCGAATCGCTTCCGCATGGAATGATATCAAAGCTGTCGTGGATCCCTAGCTGCATCCTTCCAAGTAGAGAAGCAAAGCTTTGGGCTTGTGTTCTCTCAAGCTCACTTTCATTCTTACCAGCTAAATCAAGCAGATGCATCTTTGTTAAAACGTTTCTTGCCCAAGGTTAGCATTTCACTTCTTCTTGTTCTACTTCTGGAGCGTACAAGCATGGATGTTGGATATCACAGATAGCATCATGGTGGACAAAAAGTAGTTGTTATCGATTTCGATTATCGATGATGGTGCATCAAATTGCTCATGGGGCATCACTATCAGATAAGTATAGTATATCGAGATGATAAAGTTTGCACGAACTGGATAATAGCACTGAAGAACAAAGCTGAAAACTAGATAATAGTCGATAGTATTCGAAAGCAATGTTAAGAATTAACGCCATTTGTCTGTTGGAAGGTGAAGTGATGATATGTTTTGCATTTACGCTTTCTGATCGGCCATCTCTATGAAAATCTTGCCCATATCAAAGATCGTATTCCGCAACATATTGCTCTCATCTCCGTTAGTCCAGTGCAGTGCCTCGATGTACGAGTGTAGGGCAGCACGCAGTCGATGGTGCTCCAGGTGATGGGCAGCTAGATTCTTGTACGCCAAATGGCGCGTCTCGTACCGAGGTGCGACGGACGCCATATCAAACAGCTTCTTTGCCTCATCATCGTATCCTTGTTTCGTCTTGATCAGGCCTAGATCGTTGTACGGATTACCGAACTTTGGATCGAGGCTAATGGCTTTTTCACATTGGATCGCAGCTGGCTCCAGTTCGCCTTCCATGTACAGCATGTAGCCTAGGAAAGCGTATCCGTCAGCTGTGGGATACTGCTTCACCGATTCTTCGTAGTATTTCTTCGCAACGCGAGCACTGCGTTCCTTTGGCATGTCGTTCGATTCGAGAATGTCGCTTGCTCCTTGAATGAGTTCAAGCGCATCTTCCAGTGCTTGCAGATCAGCTTTCGGGATCTCTGATCGGAGTTTTGCATAGTACTCGTCAAAAGTGGTCGTGTATAATGGGTATTTAAATTCGAGCAGCTCGGGCGTGGGCGTGGACTTGTCATACAAGAGCTCTACGCGTTGGCTCACCTGCCGATTCACTGAGATTGCAAGGTCGATGCGCTGATCGACTGACTGAATTGGCTGATTAGATCGGAAGCCGTCCCGAATAGCTTGTTGGCAGGAAGCATTCGTGCCATAAAAATCGTATTCCTTATCTTTCGTCCACGCCAGTCTCGATGGCAGCAATGCCTACCTCACATAGAACAATGTCAATTCTTTTGTTACAACCGTGCAATACTGTAGCACGTAGGGATACCTTGAACTCCCTATGATTGTCCATGATCTTTGCATTGCGCAGTAAGGATCGATAGACCGTCGTGACAAGTGACGAGCTCATTTTTCTTTGTGCGTATCAAACTGATGTAAACATGTACAGATATTTTGTGTTGATGATGCTCCTCGAAAGTGAATAATGGTCAAAACACAAAAACTTGCACAAAACCATCGAGTGGGTCGGGCGACGGGCACCAGTGTGCCAATTGACATCAGAAGGATGGTCGAGCTGGACATTAGTGGCATCAAAGTCCAATTTCCATTCCAGCCATATGACTCGCAGCTTTTGTACATGGAAAAAGTGATTGAGTCGCTAAATGGAAAGCAAAATGCGATTCTGGAGAGCCCGACCGGCACAGGCAAGGTATCGTCGCCTATATACTGCTACGATGTTCATTTCAATGATGCTTTATTACGTATAGACTTTATGTTTGCTTTGTGCGACCTTGGGATGGCAGCAGCATATCAAGCAAAAGATAGCATCTGGGCAACCCGTACCAGGCATCACGGATAGAAAGCCTGCTAATAAGGGAGAGATCGGGTATGAAGACGTTCCAGCCGAAGGAGAGGAAGAGCGCAGTCTAATTCCTAGAATCATTTACTCCTCACGCACGCATTCTCAGTTAAAGCAAGTCGTGCAGGAATTAAAGAATACTAGCTACCGACCCAAATCAGCTGTGCTGGGCTCAAGAGAGCACTTATGCGTGCATGAAAAGATATCCAATATGAAAGGCACACAGCAAAATATGGCTTGTCGGCAAGCGACCAAGAAGAGAACTTGTGAGTTCAAACGAGGCTTTGACAAGATTAAGAAACAGGACGAGCAGAAGTCTCAACCGATCATGGACATTGAAGAGCTCGTGGACAAGATGAAGGCAAAGAAAGTCTGTCCTTTCTTCCTCTGTCGGCATATTATCCCAGACGCAGAGATACTCTTTGTTCCGTACAACTACTTGATCGATCCGTTGGCAAGAAGGTCGATCGGGATCTCGCTTGAGAACTCGGTCCTCATCTTTGATGAAGCACATAACGTCGTATGTATTTATAAATCGATTCTCTTGTCGTACAGACTGCTTATGAATGATTGAGTAGGAATCTGTGGCAAGTGATGCTGCGTCGTATACGCTGTCGTCAAGTGATATCGCAGGATGTGTAGCAGAAGTAGAGCAGTTCATGAACAAATTATCTAATGGACGCCTTTCGGTTTCAGCTACCAGCAAGCTAACTTCTGAGGTACGATACATCAAGACAAGCTATAGAACATGCATTAATCCTACTTACTGTCAGACTGTCGGAACATTACGAGCACTACTATTGGAGATCGACAAGGGTCTTCACAGCTTTCCTCTATCGTCGACAGGAGGTTTTACCAAACCTGGTGCATACATATTTGAGTTTTTCCAACAGTTTAATGTGAACTTTGAAACTTGTCCTCTCGTCCTGAGTATCGTCGAGGAGATCGTCGAGGTCTCGAACAATGAAAACGAAAACAAGAATGCGTCGAAATTGGATACTTTGGTCGATTTCCTCGGAACTGTCTTTCGAAACAAGAAAAATCATATCCAAGCTGCAAACAAGTATCGTGTCCATATCCAAGAGAGCACTGTAGCCACGCAACACACTGGAAGTTTCTCCACGAAAAAGCAAAAGACGCGTGTATTCAACTACTGGTGCTTTGACCCTGGCGTCGCCTTCCGCGAGATTTGCGAGAACCAGGTGTACAATCTTGTCTTGACGAGTGGTACGCTCTCTCCTCTCGAAACGACAGCAAAGGAGCTTGGTATCCCATTCCCCATACGTCTCGAGAACAACCATGTGGTCGACACGTCTCAAGTCTGGTGTGGCGTCGTCGGCACGGGTGTCACCGGCCAGCGTCTGAACTCGAGCTATAACTTCCGATCGACTGAGACGTATTTGCTCGAACTAGGCAACACGATTGTGAACTTTACACGCCTCGTGCCAAAAGGTCTCCTGGTCTTCTTCCCGTCGTATACGATCTTGGAACAGACAGTCGAGAGGTGGCAACGAAGGGGTGTGAATGAGTCTGAAATGTCCATTTGGGATAGAATCCAACAGCATAAAGATACGTTTACGGAGCCACGAGGTCGAGTGGAATTCCAGCAAACGGTGTCAGACTATGAGAATGCCATTCAACGGAGACAAGGAGGAGCAGTCTTCTTTGCTGTGTGTCGAGGCAAAGTGAGCGAAGGCATCGACTTTTCCAATGATAAAGGTAGAGCAGTGGTGATCACTGGGCTGCCGTTTGCACCGACGAAAGACCCTGGAGTGATTCTGAAGAAGCATGTGCTGGATGAAGCGCATGTGAGTCCAGGAGACTACAAGTTGACAGGTAACCATTGGTACGTCCAACAGGCATCTAGAGCTGTCAATCAGGCTGTAGGTCGTGTCATTCGCCATCGACATGACTACGGAGCCATAATCCTGCTGGATGAGCGCTTCGCGTTGGATCAGCAGCAAAAGACACTGTCCAAGTGGCTGCAGCCTTACTGTCGCGTCTGCCGAAAGTATGGAGAAGCACACATTGGTCTCACTCGCTTCTTCAAGAAGAATGGGTCAAAGCAACCATCTCTTAATGTACCTGTGGTCGCTCCGAGGTCCACTGGGCTGTCCAAGTGCGACATAAGTCTATCTCAGGCTAGTTCAGTTTCAAGTACGAGAGAATCTATCGGAGGCGACGGACAGACGTATGTAAATCCAAGTCTGTTGCAGACGAACGCAACAGAGTCCAAGCCGAGTGCAATCGCCCAATTGATGCAGATGAAATCTTCTGTACCAGAAAAGAAGAGTCTTGGCTCAGTCCTCTCGAGCGGACCTATGGTCACATCTACTTCGTCACTTGTAAAACGATCCGAGCCTAGCACCGACATGACTAGGAGCCGCAATAAGTCTGACACGCCAACAAAGACCAAGGCAAGTTCATCAAATGGGAATACGATGGCAGAAAAATTTCCAAAAGTAGCTCGACAGGTACTGCAAGAAGACGAGGTGACATCTCTTTACGCACTCATTCGGAAGCTGCATGATAAGAGCGATGTGGACGCCTCCATCGACAGTCTTTGTGAACTTTTGAGCGCAGTCAAGTGCCAGCCACTACGTAGTTTAGTGCCGCAAGTGCTAGGCAGGTCTGATATTAGCAAGAAGTTTGTCGATAGCGTAAAGGCCAAAGGGCTCGAGATTGCGACGAGTGGTCAGACTGGCTTGTACGATGTCTTTGGGCGACTTCAAATGCAAAAGCGGAAGAGAGGACGCGGCGACGAACAAGCGACGATCGTGGATGACCCACAGTGCTTTGTCTGTTTCCAGCTAGTACGCAAGGCATTTGCATCGCATTGTGGGCACATTTGCTGCCTCCAGTGCTGGAAAACGGTACGTCTACTTCCCACTTGGGGATGTATCTTGTAACGTATTGGCTGTACTAACACTCTTGATGGCTTGCGATAGATGGAGAAAGATGGGTACACGTCGTGTCCAGTTTGCAAACATCCGATCAAGATGGATGAGTTGCATCGGATTAAAGCTGCGAAGAAGGCAAAGGACGCCTCGAGCGCAGGCGCGTAAGAGTAGTGGAAACTTCGTGCAAGCAATAGAGCAAACATATCTTGGCGGTATGCGATGGTGGAGAGGAGGCTAAGTTATGTCGTGCATACGCGCATATAGAGAAGGACGTCAGTAGGTCGCCACAATTCAAATCAGCCAAGTAGAACACGATCTCATTTTCGTTGTTGCTTGTCAGACTTTTGGCAACTTTGGATTTTTTCGATTCTTTATGTAGATCCGAGGCGTTGACACCACACTTTGGATTGCTCTGAACAGCCTTCGACTAGGTAACTGCCAGCACCAAAGGTCCGACCTCTGGTCTCTTGGTGATCTTTCCGGGTCTAAGTGTCGAGTCGAAGCATGCTGACGCGTCGTGAAACTGGATGAAGAATTGTATAGACTCGTGCGGAAGCAACGCTCTATTTATAGGTGCGGAGTTACTACCTAAAGGGTGCCAATAGATCATCCGGCGGCTACAAGAACAAGATGCTAAGGTGGGATTGGGTCGTTACAAAAAGACAAGTCCCAAGGATTTTTTTGCGAGCAGTCTCGTCAAGTTTTGTGGTGAAGCGTTTTCCCCCAAGAGCCTCTTTAGGTGCTGACTGCTTCCACGAGTAAGCGAGCCTATTCACCGAGAAAGGTTTTACTGAGAAAGCTTGTTCGCCTGCTTCAAGCGGAGCAATCACCTCAATTCAGCCAGACTACTTTCGAGTGCCATTCGCCTATTTCCCATCAACCTGTCAAGCCGCACGTTTATATAACTGCCCCACTGTCATCTTCCTCGAATCGGCCGTGACAATGTTCTTCAATTATCCCGAACCAGATCACGAAAGCTCTACCTATTCTTCTAATGTGGATGAAAATGACTTGCTTAAGGAGTTACTGCTCGACTGTGATCTTCCTTCCCCACAAAACCTGAACGCGTCTTCCAAGTCATCTTTCACGCAAGCCCCAACTTTCTCTTCCTCGTCCATCAGTCGACGTATTCAGAGACCAATGGACATTTCAATTCCTTCATTGTACCTGGATAATCATGGCGCATCAGCTGGAAGCAGACAAATGGCATTTAGACCGAGTGGAAGCCCGACGTTCGCGCACTCACTTCCATCACCACCACCATTACCTCTTATCTCTCCTCCAAGAATATTTGTTCAGGATTTGAAAGCTTCACCGTCAAAGTTACTTCAAGAGCATGAATCGAGCTCATTTTCATTTAACGATCTATCCTACTCGCGACCATTCACAAAGACTTTGGGACCTTTCACATCCACATTGGCTCCTCCACCTTTGCCAACATTATCATTGCCCTCGTTCAAGAAAAGGAGGAATACCGAAAACTACCGATCGAATTGTATCACAGGCAGCGGAAGATATAACATTGTGGACAAAAAGCAGACACGGTGCGCATATCCAGACTGCTCGAATCTCCGACGGTCTGGAGGCTTCTGCAACCGCCACAGCGGGAAGGTCTGCATTGTAGATGGCTGTAATAAATCAGCACTGAGTCGTGGTAAGTGCCCAGAGCACGGAGGAGGATCTCGATGTAAACGCGAGGGCTGCTCTAAGTTCGCACAAACGAAAGGATTATGTAAGTCTCATGGCGGAGGAAGATTGTGCACTGTGACTGGATGCACCAAAAATGCCCACCAAAATCGGTTGTGCCGATCACATGGAGGAGGAAAACGTTGTGACTACAGAGGGTGTCCTAAATGGGCCCAGCGCTCAGGTTACTGCTGTGCACATACGAAATTGAGTGCGAAAACCAATGGGACATCGGCTCCTCTGCCTGTAGTGTCTCCTGTGAACGAATCCAGTTCATCGATGGCCCCTCCACCTCTTCAGCCACCACTCATTTCTCCCCAGCGACTATTTTCTTACGGAGCTTAAGCACAGAGTACACAAACGTATTGTAGATGTTCAAGTAGAATATAAAGCCTGACTTTAGTGGCAATGATAATGAGCTCAATAAAGTATATTGTCGGATTTATGGCGTGTCAAAAACAGTTTCCTACTATTCACAGCGCGGCATTTGATAAGCAATTAATCTGGTTTGTCCTTCTAGTTGACAATCAACGCCAAGTTTCCATACAAAATAAGTTGTGCAGAAGCAATTGCACAAGCAAGCATACAAAATCATTTTGTTTAATATTTTTATTATACTATTGAGCTATGTTTCAACAAGCGCCGTTGGTTTAGTGGTAAAATATCTCGTTGCCATCGAGATGCCCCGGGTTCGATTCCCGGACGGCGCAAATTTCTTTATATTATTTTGCTTTGCAAAGTTTTATTGCGAGGAGAGGGGTCAAAGTTTCTAAAATCCTGCTTAGATGGAGGCTCTGCTCATGCTTTCTCGCACGCATGAATCTTTCTTATTATTAGATCTCATGCAAGCCATCTCTGGAGGTGGCTTTAAATTTGAGCAACGGATCGACTCTTTAAATGGCAGCTTCCACTGAACTTCAATTTAATTTAAAATAAGCAAATGGACCTGCTCAGTTTTAGCTTTGAACGGGCTGATAATTAGGACACAAGCTTCCTTAAAGTTCGAGCAGGAGATTGCTTAATATCAAACGCAAAATTTGCAAATTTGATCCCCCTGATGGTTGCTGTTTCTGAGCTGACTACTTAAAAGGCATAATAGCTGTCTTGTGGTGGATATAACGTATGGTGTCTGAAAGCCTTCCTTTGTTGGTAGGGGTTTCATTTATTGTAACTTCTGCTGAAACCCCTTTAAGCGATGAAGGTGTTGGATAGTGTTTTACTTCAAGTTGCCTTATTTTTATCATTCACGTGCGCCAACTATATCCACTCCTCGACAACATTAGCTCTCAATTTATATTTTATGGATATTCACCAGAGATACCTACATTAATTGCTGCTTTTTGTATTTGTATTATCAATTTAGTCAGCTACCTACTCCCCTCGTCGCGCGAAAGGCAGTAGCAGGGCATACGGGGTCCTTTACAGGTACCCGCAGTTGCTATTTGCTATTTTATAAAACCCAATCTACTGACGGGGCGTTGATTTTTCTTTAGGACGTAATGATACCCAAGAACGAAATAGAACCCTTGATGCAGCGATACCTGACGTTAGTTCCAACTTCTAAGAGGGCATCGACGCCTTATACTGCCTCAATCCTTTATACATGTGTGATAATCAATCGTATAACGTATTCGTATCTCTCGGGCTCAAATTGAAAAGTTATATCAGTCAAATCGCACGACAAAGTCCAAGTTTCCATACCTCATGTTACTGGTTATTTTTGAAGTAGCCTTCAATCCGCTTGACCTTTCATAATAATTTAACCTCTTAAGTATTATTAATTAAAATAACAAGTAAGCCTTCGTATTGTTTTTCTCGCAAGATCACACCAAAGATAGCCCTCCAGAGATGCATCCCATGGACGGATTATAGTCAAAAGATGGCAAAGTCGATGAAGGAGCGAATACTGGGTCCCTCTAGGGTGCATACCGGATTTCTCGCTTTAGAAAGTCATCACTTGATTAGGAATCGACATAGCAGATACAGCATCAAATTGCAATTGGACAGTCACAAGCATCCAAATGTTCAAGTTCATTGCTCGCTTTTTGTCCGAGGTATGCTATAATACCCCGCAGGAGGCCAACTAACCGCAATTTAAAGTGGTATATGAGGCACGCAAGCAGCAATTCCCGTCGTACCGTTTCCAACTAAAGGATTGGCACTCCACCGTCGTACCATTTCCAAATTAGCACGCCGGTTCTACCCTCGAAGCCATGACCACTCAATGGACAGCGGACGCTTATGTAGGCTTTGACCACTCGGATACAAAGAAGGCCGATTGCAAGCACATTGCTATCATACTAGTCCATAAAGCTCTCCGACATTACCGAAAGTCCAATCGCTCAGTACCTCGGGAAATGGGCGGCAAACGCTGGAAACCGATTAAGTCATCCGACAATGTTACTATGTACCGTGAGCGGCATCCTTCTCGTCGAGTGGTGAAAGATTCACACATCGATAGTGCTGGTTGAAAGATGCATCGCGTGATCGTGGGCACTGGAACTATCTCAAAAATATCGATGACATCCAACTTGGTCTCGCATACGGAGACGAAGCATCAATTCTACAAGGTATAAGCCAACTGGATTCGCCAATAACAAATGTCCAGATTCTCGCGACAATTAAAAAACCAACTCTGGAGCATCCTTATCGTTGCACGGTTCTCCAATGGAGTTCTGCTAATCCAACTCCAGCACTCCGAGGGGTATTCAAAGCCCGAGACGGTGTTTATGTCCGAGCGACTGGAGTTCTCCAAGTCAGTAAAGATGACCGCATTGGTTATAATCTCCTGCACTCAATTGATCTACCTTCTACCCCTTCGCTTGAAGGACGAAGCGTGATACGTACTCGTCTTACATCTTGCGTTCTCTTCAAGCCCATTTCGTACCAATCGGTTGAAGTGCTCGTCAAAGGTTATTACGAAGTATTCGAAAATAACTTTCTCGACTCCATTGCTGTTGCCAACCTGGCCAATGCACTCATGGATACCTGGGCATCTGTCCAGTGTGCGAAGCGAAAGAAGCTTTCGTGGCTTCTTCAGAGAAAGAACGCAAACAAGAATGATGTAATCGGGTTTATTGGAGCCAATGAAACTGAAAGCAAGTTGGAGTGTCGATCCTGCAAAAAGCGGTTTGGTACCTTACGTAAAGCCTACTCGTGCAGTTTGTGCGATTCGCCAATTTGTGGAAAATGTATTTTTCCCTGGAGCTACTCGAGGTCATTCCTAATCTAAAGCTAATGACCAAGAAGATTCGCCTGTGCCCTACTTGTGACCAGTTCACTGATCAAGTCAGCTCCTATAAAGTAGCTCGACAAGAAATTCGAGCTGGACGGTATGAAAAAGATGGTAGTGGCTCTACCTTCGTTGAGCCTTCCAGAATCTCTCAGCTGACGGATGAACCGAGTGATCTTTTAGACAAGAAATCCTGCTCTGGCGAAGTGTATGATTTTGATTGTGATCAACTTAGATCTTCAACCTGAGGCTCGCTAAGCACGTTCGCCCAACTGACATCCTCGAATGATGCTGCTCAGGTTGTTGAATCTAAAAGACAATTTTCCCACGGAGGCAATATAGCACGAGATTAAACGAATGGTGAAGAAGAAGTGGATACTATGATTGAAAAAGTTTGGAGGGGTAGCATATCGGAGCTTGATCTGAACGACCAAGAACGTGGCCGACAGCTGGCGTGGCTGAAGATGACCGAGCTACGACTCCGGCAGGATGATACAGCCACTGAGGGATAAAAAAGGAAAGAAAGAGTGATCACTACATTGTGGATTCATTAAGCTACACGGTGTAGTCCTTCGCAAGCGACCTTAGTCATTCAAATTGCAAAACTTCCATAAGTATTCATACTGGTTTATCTACAACTTAGTGCTAAATAGAATTAATATCTTTTAGCACATTGAGTTAATTATACTTGTCGAGCGGAGTAGTTTAAAGGCATATTGCTAAGATAGGAAAAATAAAAGAAGTTTGCGCCGTCCGGGAATCGAACCCGGGGCATCTCGATGGCAACGAGATATTTTACCACTAAACCAACGGCGCTTGTTAGAAACCACTACATTTAAAAAAGTATTCATATATTTTTCAATTATATTTACGCTGTGTGAAAGGGACTGTGAACTATTTTGAGCCCAATACATTCGAAGATGCTGAAAATATCGTCGACTTTTGTAGAGGTATCGATAAACGCGGTTTGTGGGCAAATGAAGTGTTCCTGAATGCTAATGTTGAGTACAAAGTAGATAACATAGCTTTTTAAGACGAAATTGTAGAGTCTGAACGTCCCAGCGACTCTACTACCAAAGTAGGGTATGTGAAGGCAATTCTTGTCTTAATAAGTTTCCTTCTTCTGCTTAATGTGTGAATTAAAATTGAATAAATACACAAAAAGTCCTATCCTTCTTTGCAACGCGCTAGGCTTAAAGCCAAGAGTGGATGCTTCTTAAAATTTAGGAGTAGTGGATATATAGCTCATGGAACTTAGAGCAACGGAAGCAATCTGTAGTAGAAGAAGTTACAGTTTAGATCAACAGTTGAGGTCGCTGGATGTCGGTCAGGTCGAAAATCTATCGTCTATCATATAGAAGACTACGCATGGAAATAGAAGAGTATAATTGGTTGGGCTGCTACTGCAAGAACACTTTGGAGTTTCTGTATCTGGCGCCTACTGACTCGCGCGGCGCCAGGTGTAATTAGCAGAAATACCGAATAAAATTTGATATTAAAATCAAGTATAGCGAAGTACTTCTCAGTATTAGATACGTTTGCTTTCTGTTTTTGTATGGAAAACCGTTCAAGCTACTTGTCACTGTACTAGATTGTATTCTCTGTATAGTAGGCTTCTGTAGACATCACAACCCCTTTCACAGTACGATCGTCTAAAAGTTCTTTATCACTAGCACGCTGTACTATAACTTTTTCTCCGATTTTCTAAACTGGGCAAGCTACGACTAAATTCATAAAGAAATGCAACTTCTTGCAAGATTGTGAGCAAATGATTCGAATGGTGTAATTAAAATTATATATTACAAATCCATAGTAGGCTTCAACAAGCGCCGTTGGTTTAGTGGTAAAATATCTCGTTGCCATCGAGATGCCCCGGGTTCGATTCCCGGACGGCGCAAACTTCTTTTATTTTTCCTATCTTAGAAATATGCTTTTAAGCTACTCCGCTTAAACACGGGTTTGGTAGTTTTTTCTAAGTCGATACGAACTCGGATTGCACTTTTTGTCAGCACTGGAAGCATCGTCGGTAGAATCGGCAATTTAAGCTACTAATGTCGTCGGAAGGTAATGTCCGATAATGTATGGATATACAATCAACCGTCGAGCAACCTCAGGAATAACTGGCCACAGCTCGCCATCCTTACAGCTAATGTATCATTTCCCAATCAGCGTTGTACCGGTGAAGCTTCCTGCTGACACTGTATCTAGCCTTCCAATCGAAGATTGACTTACATGTCCATTGCATAATACACCACACTCGAGCAAATGATGCATTATTTGAATCAGCTACTCTGAAAGAGTTTTAGTCGACTCGCTACCAATGTGTACAGATAACTCAAATTCTGATGCTCTTCCCAATTTTAATAGTTGTTTGTATGTGACCCGATAGCTTATGTACGAAAGCATTGCGCTACTCGATGCAGTTGGAATTTGTACTAGTTTCATGCTTTTTCTTTTCATCGTTTTCGCGTTCACTTTCCTCTTGCCACGGGATGATAGTTGATCGACGTATGGAATAGGATTTAAGCCTGTAACTTGGTGCGTATAGTCGACAACGCTCTACATGAAAGACATGAAAGACTGCATAGACACCTTTCGTCCTAGATGACCAAAACCTGTTCAATTTAGTGTAGTGTTCATGTGCGAATAAAAAGTCACGGCAGATCAATAGCAAGTAGCTGTCAGTATCTTGTGCGCGTCGTCAGCATACTTGCGCTTTCTTGCAATGACACTGCTTTACGTGGCACTCTTGCCTCTACCCATCGCCACGTTCATACTAGTCTACTGGATTAGCGATCCCATCAAGCAGGCAAAGCGACTAGCTCGTGACGATGCCACGGGTCGCAATACACCACAAGTCGCCAGTCCCTCTGGCCGCACGCATGCATCCGCCGTAGGTTCACTATCGGACAACACCAACTTGACATCCTTGTCGGTAATCATACCCGCCTATAATGAAGAAGATCGGATTCCATCTATGCTATCAGATACGCTCTCGTTCCTCCATCACCGTCAGCAGTCTCAACCGTAAGACCTCGATATCGTAGACTACCACGTGAAGGCTAACGCATAGCTAGTAGAGACTTTTCTTATGAGATAATCGTGGTGGACGACTGCAGCAGTGACGACACGATCGGAGCTGTGCAGCGGTCGCTGAAGGAGTGGGACGAGTCCAACGTCCACATCGTTCGACTACCGGAAAACCGAGGCAAGGGAGGTGCCATCCGCATCGGTGTCTTGCGTTCCAAAGGCTACAAGATCCTCTTTGCGGATGCAGACAACGCTACGGACATTAAAGATCTACTGAAACTGGAGAAAGCAATGCAAAGCGTAGCGGACAAGACGCAAGGAGTGATCGTATGTGGAAGTCGAGCACATTTAGAAGAACAGGCCATCGCTAAGCGCAACCCGCTTCGAAATCTACTCATGTACGGCTTCCATGTTCTAGTATCGACCATGTGCGTCAAGAATGTGCGGGACACGCAGTGCGGATTCAAGCTACTGGATCGAACGGCTGCCCGACTCTTGTTCCCACCGATGCACGTGGAGCGATGGGCCTTCGACGTCGAACTGCTGTACTTGGCACAAGCGAGAGGACTCACCATCCAGGTTGGTTCCCTTTGTCAGGACACATATTCTAGGTGGCTAATCTTGACTGCAGGAGGTGGCAGTGCAGTGGCATGAGGTACCTGGATCCAAACTGAGCGTCGTGGCAGCGAGCTTGACGATGCTACGGGAGATTGTGCTCATTCGACTGTGCTATCTCCTGGGCGTCTGGCGTGAAACGGACGGAGGCTTTCGTCTCGCTGCGTCGTAACGTCCAAACGCGTCGATCCTCTACTCTTTCCGTCCAAAGTCTAGCACTAGTTGTTTCGACTCTTTCTTCCGTCTTTTTGGCGAGACAATGGCTTTATCCTCACGCATGAAACTGAGATGGTCCTTTCGCTTCTGTACTTTGGTGTTTTCTTCCGGTAAATTCGTATTCAAGGTCAAAAGCCTCGGTTTACTTGGACGTCCGTCATCTCCATCAGATGATTTTTCACTCGGATAAAGAGTAAATGAATGCTCGACTTCTTCCACTTGCTTGATGAACGTATCTAGAGGTAGTTTGCTTTTCGGCCGAGGTCGTTTCTTCGGTTGGATGCGTCGTGGCGAAGGATGAGACGATGTACGCACGTGCTTTTGTGTTTGGAGCGTTTTTAAACGTTTTGGTGACGCGGACGGACGTGGAGAATCCAGTTCTATCGGAGAGGCGTCGAGATGGGATGGCTGAGACTTGCGTCGCATGTTGGCAAAAGCGGTTTGAATGGCTGATTGGACGTGCTAGAAGCATTTTCAGTATGATACTAGTGTTGGATGTAGAGATTTGTCCGCATACCTTGCCAATGGACTTGTTCAGTTCGACCGATCTGGTCGTGCCTTCCACTGAGCTCTGGATGAGGTCGAAGGTCCGAATCTTGCGCCACGTACGATCTAGTACGATACAATTACGCAGTTATTAATGATAGAAGTGGTGAAGGCGAGTACCATAGTTTGGTATAGCATCCTCCTGCTTGTTTCGCTTCCTCCGAACGAGCAGTGTCGATGGAAGTCTACATGCATTGCATTAGATCAGTGCTTTGTGCTACATGAAAACAAGGCGTACAGTTCTTGTGTATCGAGACGAAGTGGAAAGCGCTTATCATCGCTAAGCACTCTCAAAATCTTGGCAACTCGATACCCTCTTGCATCTCCACTGACGAACAGCTAGCACATGCATCAGCATCCAGCGCATTAAAAACTTGCATCTGCAGTGCTTTCTACCATCGAGTAATATTCAATCGTGTCGCCTGCCTCGAGACGCTCGTACCGCAGTTCAACCTGTGTGAGTCCTCGAGTCAGCTCGGGTGTTTCATCTTCACTGCCAATGACACACGGATCCTCCATCGGCCCGTCCTGCATGCTCTCACTTTCGCGGTTTTCCATTTCCCGCGAATTTCGTGACGATCGCGTGCGGTCATCCGAAGGTTTTCGGAAGGTATGGACGACCTCCTGGTCTAGCGTCCAGATTACCAGATCGAGTCGCTCCTCTACCACATTTCTCCACACCCTATGCTTTCGATGTGAGATATATGAACTTGCTGGGTTCGAATATTCAGTCGCAGACAGTCGTTTCCATCCAGAGTACTTCTGAAGTTGCCAGGTGACCACGGTGCTTTTCGGGAAGAGGCACTCGGATCTGGGAAAGTGGATTGGCGTGTCACGAAGCGTCGTACTATCGATACCAAGAACATGGAAGAAACTGCATGGAGTACGAGTGGTAACGGGGACAATTCAATTCTAGTGGAACCAGTCACATCGCCGTCCGACAGCATGGGCGATGGCAAAACCCCACGACAGTGCGACCTTCTCCAGCGTAGCATGATCGAGGTGCTGAATAAACGGGGCTACAACGTCCGGGACAGTGCCAACTATAGTCCGACGGCAGACACCTCGTTGTCCAGTATCTCAAGCACCTCTTCGCGCCTCTCATCTGTGCTGCTTGGACTTAAGGAGCCGTCCCACGGCCAAGGACCTCTCCATCTAGCCGTCCGGAAGGGCGATGCACATATACTGGACGCCATCCTAACGAATGGTGGCTGCTGCTCAGAGGTGCTCGACGCCCCAGACGACAACGGGAACACAGCACTGCACTTTGCTGCTGGAGGTTGGCGCAGTCCGAATGCCATCTCCATGGTCGAAAAGCTACTAGAGGCAGGCGCCAATGTCCAGGTCGTGAATAAGAGAGGATTGACACCCATCGCGGCGTACATGCTGACGGTCAAAATCGATCAACCTGTCATTGCCATCCAGCTACTAGAGCACGGAGCGATTGCCGAAACGGATGTGGACGGTAGCTCCTTGTTGCAAGTGGCATGCCAGAGGCAATTGCCTATGATTGCAGGCGTCTTGGTGGCCTATGGAGCGTCGATGGCGACACTGGACAAAACGTCTGGACTCATGTGCTATGAGGTTGCTAGTGCTGCCGTCAAGCACAGTATGCTTAGGAATATTCGCACTCCTCCACCTTACATTCCGCTCGGGTGTCGACACCACTGCATGCGGTGCAAAGTCGTTCTTCAAAGTCCAAAGCGAGCGATCCGAGGCGCACTAAAGCGGATGGTTGGGATGAAGAATGAAATCAGTGGGTCGTGCTACCACTGTGGTCTCATCTTTTGCAGGAACTGTTTACAACGCACGCAGTCGCCAGAAGTGGTCAAGTCGAGGCAGCCTGGAGAGGACTTGGCAATGGTCCAGAACTGCCGTTTATGTGAGGCAGTATTAAAAGAACTTCGACAGAAGTATCAGGCAGAGTATGCCATGAAGATGCATCGCAAGGGTTTTGGTGCGACGTATTAGGCCTTGCGATGCTATCGCGCAGACATTCACTTTCTTTTTGGAAGGGTGTATAGAGTAGATTTACTTGGCATTTTTAAAGCGAACAGCGACATCGTTTCTTATGCAAACTACTGGACTTTGCTTTGCCTTGTCGTGATGAAGTGGACTGCTGAGGATGTGGGTGTTGAAGACAGCTTGAAGCTCTTGGCTATCCTGTCTGTGTTGTTGGTCATCAAGGCGCGGAGATGGCACATGCGTGCAAGTGGGATGGTCTTTGTAGATGCATGCTACATGACGTGTTTGTTGTGAGGCAAGCGGCATTGTGTCAGCGAACACGTAATAGCCTTGATTGGAATCATCCCAATGATCGGCATCCCTGACATTTTTAAGGCAGGTTACAGCAAAGACAACGCCGATCCAAGGCCTTCTTGTCGTGTAAACTCTTGTCGAGGTGTTGTATTCCTTCAATCATTTTGTGATGAGCTTGCCGATGCCGAAGGAAACTTGAACGACTGCGCATGTGTCAGTGACGAAGTGGTCTAGTCACGCGTCATTGAAGCATCTCGGTGGGACGTGGAAAGACCAATTCGGCGATTTCCGGCGAACACGCCATAGTCGCTTCCATTTATGAAAAGCATGATTTACGACCTGTAATCGCCAATTCCGCTGTATGATAAGTCACTGCAAATACGGTTTGGCCCTAAGCAGTTCAGCCTTTGACGACAAGCCTTTAAATCAGTTTCCACTAGTCGTCGCATTTCACCAGCAATCATTGAAACAATTGATCCACATGACACTCAACACTGCGATGGCCTTTTTATCACTGACAGCATCATTTAATCACGAGCGGAAACTTTTACGCTACATGATGTTCAGATCACAGTTTGAGATGGCCGACATGGAAAGAGGAGAAAGCAGAAGCATTGTCGTCCAAGAAGTTGTGCTTGGTATATCCAATGGTATTGGACTCGACATGGTTTGATCGTGAATCATACACGATTACCAACAGCATCCATTTCCTCCGGGAAGATGGATGGGAAGCTATTAAACGGAGATGATACTGTTGATCCGTACGTGTATCGTCTTACAAACGCAAATGCCGGATTTGTGTATCAAATAATCACCTCATCCTACCTTTGATACGCTCAGCTGAGTGATGACTGGCAAGAATCAAGTGCGTCGATTCTAAAAAGTTAAACAATCTGTAGCACTAGAACTTCTCTCTGTTCATTAATACGTCGATACCTAGTCAAATATACTAGATAGGTCTTCATTCACACTGTCCTCTGCTTCCTGGCGACGACTTTCTCGAGCGACAGCTTTGTCACGTGCCGCTTGCGTGTCCTTGAGAGCCATTTGTGTCGGTATCTCATCCACGACAAATTTTCCTTGTGTAGACGTGACTTTGAACTTTCGTTCCACGGGTTTTGACCACGAGGTAAAGGTATACAGAGTGATACCCAAGACGGTATTTAGCCCCAGCGGTACGTCCGAGGCTGTTGGCGGATTCGCACTGCCAATATGCACGAACGCGTCGCAGACAGAGGACTGTGCAGCAGTTAGCTCACCCCCTTCATTCGGCAGGACAAAGGCACTCGATGAAGTGAATGTTACGTCATGGATCGCTGTAAATAGAAGACTTAAGACACTCGTGTTTCCCAAATGTTCCCAAAGTGGTACGTACAAGTGGCATGCGGAGTCGATGCCTTGTGCACTCCATAAATGGTGCAAGCGCGGTCTGTTAGAAATTTTCGAGCCTCTTCGTATGTACTCACTTGGACGACTTCAACGAATTTGTGTGCTTGATGCGCTCCGTGCGTGGCGAAGCGGTCCGAGCCAACTATCGAAGCAAGTACAAGTTCGATTAGATCGTCGAACGTGCTCTGTGTAATTTATCGTGCAACGTACCGACGATGACTTGTGCCACACTAAAGGCGCTCGCCGTCCGCAAGAAGTTGCCGAGGTTTTGGCCACCAGCTAGGTTGCTCAGTACCACATAGCTCTCCGTCATGTCGATTCCAGGATACTCAATTGGCTGGTTACAAGGCCCAAGTCTCGATTCTGATTACAAATCGGATGTGAATTTGGATATTTCTATGCCGCTCTCGTAACCTTGAACCCACGTGGCCACCTGGGTGAGTACCTCCTGGCGGTAGGAAACTGTGACACCAAGTCCGAACCTTTCATGATTCTTGACAAGAAGATATTTAATCCATCACACTTGTCAATTTACCTTGCCAAAGCAAGAACTGCTTCACCATGGCAACGACTGAAGAGGTTACTACAAGTCTGCAGTCGACCGATACTAGTGAGAGCTCAAAAGATACGCCGACGTATGAAAATGCAGACACAATGATGGCGCAAGGCTCAGAGGCTCTCCACTCGCACCTCGGTCAGCATATTGAACGAGCGCTAGGACGAGGCATACCGGAGATCGAAGTCCGGTTTGCAAACCTTACTGCAGTCACCCAAGCTACCGTCGTATCGAACGACTCTGGTAACCAGCAGTTACCGAGCCTCTGTTCGACAATGAAAAACAGCTTGTTGTCAGGTTTCCATTGCAAGAAACCTGTTGTCGAAAAGACCATCTTGAACAACATCTCCGGTGTCTTTGCTCCTGGTACCCTCACGCTTGTCTTGGGTCAGCCTGGTTCCGGCAAAACGACACTTATGAAGGCTTTATCTGGAAGACTCGACCAATCCAAAAGTATTTCTGTGGATGGTGACATTCGATACAATGGCGAAACGATCGACAGTTTAAAGAAGAAGATTCCTCAGTTCTCCTCTTACGTTGCGAATGAGAACCAACATCATCCCATATTGACCGTACGCGAGACACTGGACTTTGCTCACAAGTTCTCTGGTGGCGAACTGGCGAGAAGAGCTAGCGAACTGCTATGCAATGGCAGCGAAGAGGAAAATAAAGAAGCGATGGAAGCCACCAAGGCCATGTTTAAGCATTATCCGGAGATCGTTATCCAACAGCTCGGTCTTCAGAACTGCCAAGACACCTTCATCGGTGACGCCATGGTACGTGGTGTGTCTGGTGGAGAGAAGAAGCGTGTGACGACGGGTGAGATGGAGTTCGGACTCAAGTACATGGCCTTCATGGATGAGATCAGCACCGGACTCGACAGCGCTTCGACCTTTGATATCGTGAAGACGCAGCAGAGTATCGCTAAGAAGCTGCGCAAGACAATTGTCATCTCTCTCTTGCAACCATCTCCTGAAGTCTTTGACCTGTTCGACAACGTCCTCTTACTAAGCGACGGAGAGATGCTGTATCACGGACCTCGAGACCAAGTACGAACGTACTTTACAAACCTGGGCTTCCAAGTACCTTCCAACAAGCCGACGCCAGACTTTTTGCTCGACCTCTGTAGCAGCAACCAAAACAAGTACGAAAGTACTTCGATGACAGGCGAGTGCCCTCAGACTGCACATGGTTTCGCCACGGCATTCCGACGTTCCAACATTCACCTCGCAACCGTACAGGCACTAGAGGTACCGCACGCTGCCAACCTTCAAAGCACCATGACGGAGCACTTGGATCACATGCCAGAGTTCCATCAGAACTTCTTTGAGAATCTAATTACTCTAAGCCATCGAGAGATGGTCATCTTGCTCCGAAGTAAGGCGTTCCTCGGAGGAAGGGTGCTCATGATCATCCTCCTCGGTCTTCGAAACTCGAGTCTCTTCTACCAGGTTGATCCGATGAACGCTCAGATGGTCCTTGGCTCCATCTTTAGTGCAGTGCTGTTCGTCGCATTGGCTCAGGCGACGCAGACACCGACGTTCGTCGAGCGTCGAGAGGTGTTCTACAAGCAACGAGCAGCCAACTTCTTCCGTTCGTCCACGTACGTCGTAGCGAATTTGCTTGTCCAGATCCCACTGAGTCTCATCGAAGCACTGACCTTTGGTTCCATGATGTACTGGATGGGAGGCTTTGTCTCTCGAGCGCATGAGTACATTGTCTTCTTGCTCTATCTGTTCCTGACGAATCTGACCTTTACCTCTACCTACATGATGGTGGCGGCCTTGGCGCCCAACAAGAACGTCGGGACGCCTCTCGCTATCTTTATCATCATGCTGTGCATCAACTTTGCTGGTTTCATCGTCACGAAAGAAAAGCTGCCAGTCTACCTCGTGTGGCTCTACTGGATGAGCCCGATCTCATGGGCGTTCCGTGGCATGTCCGTGAGTCAGTACCGATCGTCGGACTTTGACGTGTGTGTCTACCCTCCTGCAAGTACAAATGACTACTGCCAGCTGCATGGTATGAACATGGGCGAGTACTATTTGTCATTGTACGACGTCCAGAGTGAAAAGTACTGGATTGCAGTGGGGTTGCTCGTACTTGCTGGCATGATCCTGCTTGTCACTGCAGTGACGTGGGCTTTCCTCGAATTCTGCAGGTTCGAGGAAACTCGATCTGCTCCAGCCGTGAAGAAGCCAAAGGAAGAAGATGATGATGTGTATGTCGTCTTTGACAAGCAAGAGGAGAAGAAGCAGCAGGTCGACATGATGACGTCGCGATCAAAGCACGAGATGCTCGCGTTGAATATCAGGAGCGAAGCCTCTCCTCAACCGGTAACCCTTGCTTTTGAAGATATCTGGTACAGCGTCCCGAACCCACGCAACAAGAAGGAGAAGATCCAGCTACTTCAAGGTGTCAGTGGATACGCTTTGCCAGGCACCATGACGGCACTCATGGGTAGTAGTGGTGCGGGGAAAACGACATTGCTTGATGTCATATCTGCACGCAAGTCTGGCGGTACATCACAAGGTCGTGTGCTCCTGAACGGATATGAAGCGTCACCTCTCGAGATCCGGCGGTGCACTGGGTACTGCGAGCAAATGGACTTGCACTCGGACACTTCGACCTTTAGAGAGGCTCTTTTGTTCAGTGCTATGATGAGGCAATCGAGCTCCGTTTCCATTGCCAAGAAGAAAGAGGTCGTGGAGGATACGCTCAATCTTCTGGAGCTGACCGAGTGTGCGGACATGATGATTCGAGGAAGTTCGATGGAAAAGCTGAAGCGTTTGACGATCGGAGTCGAACTGGCTGCCCAACCGAGCGTCTTGTTCCTCGATGAACCGACGAGCGGACTCGACTCGAGATCTGCCAAAATGATCATGGAAGGCGTACGTACTATCAGCACCGAGAGGAGGTTGACTGTCATCTGCACCATCCACCAACCCAGCACCGAGATCGTCCGACTCTTCAACAGCATGCTGTTACTGCAACGTGGTGGTCACATGGTCTACTTTGGCCATCTCGAAGATGACTTTAGCACGCTCGTGAACTACTTTGAATCGATTCCGGACATGCCAACATTCACGCACGGCACGAACCCTGCCGACTGGGTGCTTGACAACACTGGCGCTGGCACTGTCCAGAAGAAAGGCGTTGACTTTGCTGGTTACTTTAAAAACAGTGAGCTCAGCACGCAGCTGGAGCAGATGATGAACTCAGCAGGCATCACACGTCCGTCGGAGCAGTACCCCCAGCTCCAGTATGCGTCCAAGCGATCTGCATCGCAGTGGACACAATGTGTCGTCCTGTGCAACCGGTTCATGAAGCTCTACTGGCGAACTACGTCCTACAACGTAACAAGAATGATCTTAGCTGTGATGCTAGGAATCATCTTCGGACTCATGTACGGCGACAGCTCATACAACAGCTACCAGGGCATGAACTCTGGCTTTGGCATGCTCTGGATCGCATGTGTCTTCCATGGCGTTATCGCCTTCATCAGTGTCATTTCCGTTGTGATGCACGAACGCAGCTCCTTTTATCGGGAGCGCACCAGCCAAACATACAATGTTCTATGGTATTTCGTCGGGTCGACAGTGGCAGAAATCCCTTACGCGTTCGTGAGCGGTCTTTTATTCACCGTCATCTTCTTCCCACTTGTTGGCTTTGAAGGACTCGCCAGTGGTGTGCTCTTCTGGATTAGCATCTCGCTCACCATGCTGATGCAAATCTACTTTGGACAGTTCTTCGCCTTCCTCATGCCGTCCGAGCACTTGGCGATCCTAGCCGGCATCCTGGTGAACACTATCTTCTTCCTATTCATGGGCTTTTCACCCCCCGGAAACCAGATGCCGAGTGGATACGTCTGGTTGTACAATATCACGCCGCTGAGGTACTCTCTTTCCAGTCTTGCTGCTATCGTCTTTGGCAACTGCCCGGATGAGCCGATGTGGGATAGTGAGACACAGACATTTGCTGATGGCGGAGATCAGATGGGCTGCCAAGTGATCACGAACGCCCCGAATGTGGATCAGACGACTGTGAAGGACTTTACCCACAGTATTTTTGATGTCGATGGTGACAAACTTGGCGAGTACCTGCTCTACCAACTCGTTTGCATTGCTGTCTTCCGAGTACTTGCGTTAGTTGTCATGCGATTCATCAACCACCAGAAAAAGTAAATATTCCTTATTACCAAATCAAACATATGCGTGAAGATATTTTGCTTAGTACATCTAGTCACCTTCAATTCGGCAAGTTCTCTTATCAAAGACATGGCAAAATGTAGAACGGTTTCTGCCATTTGTGCCTTCCAAGACTTTCGAGTATTTCCAAAAGTCCGATCGAGGTCTTTCGTCCTTGTTTACACCACTAGCACTCTCTTGTGGACGGATTGCCTTTTCATCAAGTACATGCATTGTATACTCAACGTCTAGCTTATGTAGTTGACTTATATCTTCCGGAAAGATATTTTCGCTAGTAAACTCGAGGAGCTGGCGCAACATACTGAAGCAATTCCGGTCGTCTCGCATCCTTCTCATGCTTATATCTAGACAAGCGCTATCCCCAAAGACAGCAATACGACCTCCACGTGCGGCAGGCACTTGATAAAGTCCCAAGATGGGCACTCGCTTGAGCTCTAGGTCGGAACTATTTAAACGTACAACGTTATTGGCGTTAGCTTCAATGAAGCCGACGTAGCCACCGACTGGAATGTTGGTGAGGAAGCTGCCAGACAAGTATGGGTATGACGTACGCGATCCGTTTGCAAATGGAGGAGAGAGGAGGTGAACGTCTTGACTCGAAACCACACCTTCCCCAAAGGCGATGTGAAAATCTTTTAACAGCGAATTGATAGCAGGTATGTTGGCTCCTCCGGTGATGGGACTCCAGCTGCTTAGAGTACTCGTGTCGAAGATCTTCATCGACTGCTGCAGCTCTTCATCATACCACTCAGCAAAGAGTACGAGGGAAGTATTGGCGTATCGAACAGCATCTCGCATAGCTTCGATTTCCGATACAAAGAACTCTTCTTCTGGGTCCACGATGAGAATCGTTCCATACTGCGTCACGTCCGTACATGTTAATTCGAACGAGAGTATATCGAGAAAGTAGCCAAGGTCCGTCAAGTAGTTCCACAATTGATGGTAGTTTGTATGCAAATGGTCTCCGGCCGAGTCTAGTAGTTCCTGCTCATCTTCTAGACTATCTCGAGGGACATAAGCAGACGGGTACGAGATACTATGGAATTGGTCCCAAAGGATCCTTTTTGACCGTGGGGGAGTCGGGACAATAGACACACGAATCGGCACTTCGATCTCATCGACTGTATCTTGGTGTGGACTGCGTATGGATAGTAATAAGGAGCCAGAAGAGATAGTTTTCGTAGCGATCTGCTGATTGACTTCGATGAAAACACCAATCGAACCTACATACGGCCATACGACATCTAAATACGCAATTGAAACATCGAGTAGATCTCCATTCGCTTTCGGTTTCCAACGTGGTGTGTCGGTAACTTCTGCGAAAGCAGAGCTAGGGTTTAATAGCGTTAAATTAACAGTCAGAGGCAAAGAGCCTAGGAAGAGTGGTTGCGAACACAAGGGCCACATGTAAGGGCAGTCTGTAGCGTCGATGGATGATGGAAAGACGCTTGGTTTAAGTATGGTTGAAGATGACTCGGCCATGTACTCGACTATAGCACTGGCTTTGGATACGTTGAGCGTCCCGCTGCCCTGTTCAAAGATGTGGTTATAAACGTGGAAGTTGCCCTTGTCAGTGGTGGATGGAAGACGATCAGCGCTTTCCACTAGTATCTGCTTAATGGTAGCTGGATTTAATAGCTCCCATCGATGACGCTCTGGCACGATGGATGCTAAGAGTGCAATGGATGCGCTTACGATAGGCGCAGAGACGCTCGTTCCTGTCAGCGAAGTACACCCGGATGTGACTTTAGCACCTGGAACGTCAGCAGCTAGCGTAACGAGGTCTGGCTTTACGCGACCGATACCGAAAGGAGCCTCCCACATTGTCATTCCTCGAGAAGAGAAAGCAGCTACTTGATTTCCATCACTTGTGATGCCACCGACTCCAATAACTTCCTTCTGGTCTGCTGGATTCGTTAATGTCCCGTACTTTGGCCCGCTGTTCCCGACTGCCGAGACGACAATGATACCATGCGCCGTTAGTTCCTGCACCTTTTCAACGAACGGAAGGTCGTGAAAATCTGGACCACCTGTGCTCAGATTGATGACATGAATATTGCGAAACATGGCGTAGTTAAAAGCGTCTAAGAACCAGGACGTAAAGCTCAGCTGGTCGCTTGTGAACATGCGAAAGACGACGAGATCAGCATCCGGGGCAATTCCAGGACACTTTAGGTCGTCACCGTTGATGATACTTGCTATAAATGTTCCATGACCCACTTTATCTTCATTCGTTTTCTCAAATGTCCAATTGATTCGCTCTTTTACACGATGGATTTGTGAGGAAGAGATTCCGGTGTCAAAGACACCAACACGAACATCTTTGCCTTTATATCCACGGTCGTGTAAGTGGCGAATGCCGAGCTCATCAATGAGCGATTTGATTTTCTTGCCACTGGGTGACGAGAAAGGAGTCGATTCGTCGTTTGTACTGGATCCAAAGAGCTCACTGCTATGAAGAGCGCGATTTTTATAGATGCGTTTGATTCGAACGTCCGTTTCATTAACATGGAGTTGATCTAGTGAACCTAAGGAGGCATAACACTGATTGTATCCAGCCAAGACACCGTTAGATAGACGTCGAGCACACGAGTAGAGCTGTACGAGAACGAAGTCAGTGGGTAAATTGGCTATAGAAGCCTCCTGCATATGATTTCTGACACTGAGACTATGGTGCGGCACGTTTGAGCTCAAGAACGAGCTCACATACTGCTCCTGCTCCTGTTGCAAAGCATACCCATGCAACTGTACGATGTATTCGTCTGCGAATGGCTCAAAAAAGTCATTACAGTAGCTTGACTGAGCTCTAGAGAGGTCAACTGGATCGATAGTAGCTGCCATAGAAACTTGGAATGGAAAGGAGAGCAGGAATAGACACAAGAGCGGTGCACTCCCACTCGAGCGCCATCCCATTCTCCGATTATCGTGTTTGTAGCTGACGAGTGTACCACATCACTAGCATGTTGTACCTAAAAGCTTTTCTAGATTGATATATTTAGGTCAAAGTATGTGAACGCATTTGGCAAAATATACTTCTAATAGTACTTGGTACCGAGGTGGGTACATTGCTTGGGAGCACTTGACTTGATCGGGATGGAAATGAAGTATAGATGATAAGCACGTGGAATGGTTTGGACCCAGCTGATGTCTTATGCAGGGTACTGAACAGAAGCTTTGATTCGGAGCACTTTCATATCTGCTGGACCATCGAATTAGTTCTCACATGAGAAAGCTACCAAGGATTCTACATTACAATGAATGTGCGGTAACTATTTCGAGCTCCGCAGTGGCTATATCTACATTCGCATCTAAGCTGGAACCACTTTCACTCAGTTGTACTTGACGCTAGTAACTTGGTCACTTGGACGAAGATTTTGATTAAAAAAAACCTTTAAAGACTTGCACTCTACTATCTTTTAAGCTTGAAGAGGTGCAAATGCCTTAAGATTACAAAAGCTGTCACCTTGTACTGCAGTTTTTGTTGCCCGTGCTTTTAATATTGAACGATATCACCAAGGATCTTGGCCATGACTGATCTTGTTTCCAGATGCATGTTCAAAGTATGATTTGAGCTATCGACAGTATTCGTTGGCTAGCTCCTGATGCTTTTTGCTCTCACATATTGAACTTTGCACCAACACCCACTTGTTAAACAGAAGACGCACATCTTGACAGCCATAAACTGGAACTAGCTACTCGGACATGATATATTTGTGTTGAGCTAGCAGGGAAATGCTCAGCATGAAAGCAAGTACATCCCTTCACCAACCTTCAGCAAGCATTATATTTGGCGACGAATGAACTGAAATAAGAGCATCACCTCTGGCATCGAGACCTTTCATCTTCTACCCCTACGACTACTGTTGTCTACACAAGAGTTGCTATCGTACAGAAATTTCTTTTAAAAGAATACTCGAAAGTGCATTTAAGTTTGCATAGGCTAGTTACATAGTTTAAGCAGCTCCTACACCCGTTCCATTATGAAGGAACGTTCATACCATCTCCGGACACGTCGACGAATCCGCGTCGCATGTATCATCCATCAAATCCAACGGAGCATCCGTACTATTCTCCTCGACAGACACGAACGTATGCTGTTCATTCGGCTTCACCCGACATGATTGATCGAGCACAACATCTCCGAACTCATACCTGTACTCGCAATACTCTGAAAATTCGCACTTGGCTGCGCCGTAATTCCAATAGCAGTCGCTGTTCATGACCGGCGGGCGCTTGCTCTTCAATGCACATTATAAGTACATAGACATACACGAGTACACGACGAGGCTCACCTTGTCTGAAGTCGGTCGTCCTTCTTCGTCAAAGAACAAGTGATGAAGCTCTGCCCTCAGCTCTCGAAGAAAGATCGGGTGAGACAGCATCTCACGATGGTTCATACCATCCATCTCCCACACGGCCGTCTAGACAAGCCAAACGTCAGACGTACATGCGCAAGTAGCTTTTTAAGATATACGTACGACTTGCTCTTCCCCATTCACCTCTTCCGTCCGTTCAAAGAAAGAGATCTTCTTGTTGTCATCCGTACGGAAGAAGCTGCCGAGGAAACCCGTGGATCCTTTGCCAGTGTCGTGACACAGGCGTCCTTCATGCTCACTCACTTGCTTGTAGCCAGCGTGATGCACACTCGCATCTCTCTTCGCTAACGCCTTTTGCGTCCGGTCGGACGAAAAGTAGACGCTCTGTGGAACGACAGTGACGTTGACATCCGATCCGTCTCGTCCAAGCCACGTATGTGCCCACGAGAGCGAATGGTACGGAGCTGTGCCATCTCCCGTCTTACTGCACACGTGGTCCTGTCCTTCCTCCACTCGGACAGTCAACTGGTACCACTCTCGAACAGCGTCCTCGTAGCTGTATCGGTAGTTGGTCTAGACATGTAGATGATAATGATAATAGAGTGGTGTGTATGTGATGTGGAGCATACCGGAAGGTTGACTCCGTAGGCCGAATAGATGCGCTTGATGGGCGGTCGTTCCCATGGCTTGGTAAAGTCCATGACCGGATCGTTGTCGTAGAAGACTTTCCTGATGATCGCTAGGTTGGAAAAGATAGGGTCTTGGTCAGCCATTTGCCGATAAAAGTCTCCCGAAGCAACGTCCAGAGTCGTGTAGTTCTTGACGACCTTTTCTCCATATTTATCTTTGTGGGCAATGGAGATGAGTACTTCCGAATCCTGATCATCGTATGGCAACGTCGCGATGGGCATGAACGAGAGGATGGAGCCTACTTGCGCGTTAACAAAGAGCTACTTGTAGTTGTCTTATGCTTTTGTGTACCGAAAGAGAGGACGAGGCGACGCATGTCTTTTGGGGATATTGGGAGACCTTCGGTAGTACCAGAAGTGATGAGCTCTAGAGCGCCTGGACTGCCGAGGTGAGGAGAGCCGAGAGCAAAGTACGTAGAAATGTACTTGCTGATCCACTCTTCCCAATGGTTGACACCCACCTCCGACTTGAGCCACTCTAGAAAGTAGCGAAAGATGTTATTACCGAGAGAGTGAGCGATCACCACGGCTCCTTCCGTCGATTCTCCATGAACGTCCACAGCGAATTCAACTATTTACAAGGATTAAGTTTATATACGCAACTAGAGTCACAATTTGAGAGCATACTCTTCTTCTTGAGACTGAGGAAGTAGTTGTCGCGTTCTTGGAGTTTGGACGGGGGGAGACGCCAGTCGTAGGACGCAACGATGAGTTGTCCTGGGTCCAGCTGGAAGTTTTCGATCAAGTCCTGGCCCATCCTGCTCCATATCGTCGACAGAGGACCTGTCACAACACCAGGGTCCAATTCACTAATTGCGCTTAGCCCTTCAGCAGCTCTATGAAGGACAAGCTTAACATCATCACGATCTAAAGGAGATCTGTATGAACGTACCGAAGCTTGCAATTCATATCCGACTGGTCCTCTGCGTTGAGTGACATGCACTGGATCCAGCACTCATTTTGAGCAAAGAGACGTGTCACGTCGAGCCAAAGACCTGTCAGGTAGCAGCGAAATGATCTGAGTATTCAGAGAGGGCGTTTGTGTATAAGAATGACATGCATACGGTCACCAACGTCCACATTGCGATACAGGTTCTTCTGGACTGGATGCACACAGCTCACGTGATTCCACGAGTGGAGCTGGGAGGAAGCAAAGCCAGGGATGACAACTACCGGCCGGACGTGTCCTTTGGCAGGCTTTTTTGACACGGGTGGAGTCTTCGTGTCACTGTGCACGGCAGCATCGTTGTTGATAAGCAGCAGAGCCCCGAGTAAAAGGACGATAACGAGCTGTACGGGGAAGATTGCTTTGACGGTGTACATGGTCTTCTGCTCAATCGGTGGGAGAAATCGTTTCTGAGGATGTACTCGACGGTTGAGATCTTCAAGAGCAGCGTTCTGATTACGTCGAGGAGCTCCTGACTGGAGCATAGAAACTCGTTGGACGGATTGCTTGTTGGAGAAAGGGGATTGTCTCATTACACGTCACTTGTGAAATGCAAGGAGACAGAGTATGACGCCCTGATGACGGCATCATCTAAAGTTAGTTGATGTCTTTTTCTGGCAGAATCACTGCAATGTGGACTCGCACAGCTACTCTGGTCTACTTGACAGAGCTACTGACGATGTGAATCGTATTGATTGATTGATTCTCATTTTCATTTGTCTACATTGTAAAAAGGGAGAATAGTATGTAGCTTTCTAGCATGATCTATCGATTGAGCATGCGAGAGATGGCAGCTTCACAACCAAGACTGCGCAGTGATCTGACACAAATATATAGCATTTATATCGATTTTAAGCGTCATATTGATTAGCATGTTTGCATGGCGCATCAACGGTACTTACGACAAAAGTCATGCTTTTCATTACAATGCTTTCGAAGATGGAAACTCATACCATCATCTTCGGTCTACTTGATTTAACTTTATGAGGCATGACTCATGCACGTATGATTCACCTTTGGTGTGGAGCAGACTAGGCTTTGACTTTGGTTTGGAAGCTAGCTTC
>JAADVB010000218.1:0-31465 GCA_023334545.1 Salisapilia sapeloensis | reverse complement strand
AGTCGAAGTGTGAGGGCAAGAAGATGTTGCAGACGATCTGGCTTGCGATGCACGTACCGGACTGGCAGGCGTACATTAACTGTGCTCTCATTGAGGGTGGCAGTGGTGCTGGTGGTGCTGGTGGTTCTGGTGGTGCTGCTGCTGGTGGTGCCGAGGCTAACGAGCCTGCTATGTCTGAAGCTCCTGCTAGTGACTTCGAGACGGCACCGGAAGCTGGTGGCGACACCTCGGGACCAGCTCTCACTGAGGCTCCTACTGAGGAGATGCCGTCGACTGGCTGTGCCGCCAAGAAGCGTCGTCTTCGAAACTAATTTCGCTGTTTTGCATTGAAGGAAGTGATTACTGTGTGAAGAGGCATGTCTTCGAGCAGGATAGCATCTAGCTGGATGCTAAGGATGCGATTTTGATCTTTTGTAACGAATGATGCGTAAATGCCAATGTTTTGCCATTCCAATTCTTGTCTAGTATGTTTTCATTCATGATACAGCACGCATTTGCGTGTAAACAGGCATATAGCCTGATTGCAGATCCATAACCAGGATCACCACAAAAAATTAGTAGAATCTATATGGCTATTCATTGAGTCCGAATTAAGACGATTCAAGCTTCGTACCGCCGGCCTATACTGTAAAGCGTACGCTCATCCATATACCTTGGAGTGTAGAGTGTTTTAAATCTTCGAATAGAAGACACACTGGTAATTATTATCAGGCCAATTCCTTTCATATATGTCTTACTCGTATGAACACATCCAGTGTAGCTCCCCACGAAACTTACGGCTTCGAAGAAATTTGAAAGGCTGTAAGATTGTTCAAATTACCAAATATACTTAATATCGACCACAACTTTGCTTAATGTAATCGTAGTTTAGATATTCAGGATACACTTCATAGAAACTGGCGACCCAAACTGCAAGAACTGTGGCTCGTGAGCGGTTTTCAATCCTATAAAGAATTGTATAGTAAAATCTAGAATAACATATAAAATTTAATAAAATAAACTACTAAAGTCCTTGATAGGAATTCTAGCTAGAATCGAATTTACCTTATCAATCAAGTCTAGAGTTGATTCAGTCGCATGCTGAAAGTAGATCGCGGATGTAAAATTCGCATTGCTTGAATTTCGATGAATCAGACTCTTGATCTTGGTACGAAATCCCACTTAGTAAGTGGTAAGAAGTGACGCGAGAGATCTTCAAGTGGTACCGTTGTTTACAACAAAGCACTCCATAGGACACCCCCAGCATTTGATAGCCCGATATTGCACCATGCGATTCCAATATCTTTGTGTGATGATATGACCATGGTACCAAGCTCTGGAACGTGTACCAAGGTGGATGCGTTAGTTTCACACGCAGCAACACCACCTTTTATAGACAAATTATTATTCAAATGGATCATGTACTCGATGCTGATCGATGCTATCGTCATCTGCAATCTGGGACCTGTACAAGGTATGGTCTACACTAATTAAAACTCGAACCCATAGCAACAACTTTACCAAGCAGGACACGAAGAAGACTATCATCAAAGTCGAGAAGCGTTATACACCGCACGCTCAAACGAGAGCCTCTTGGATTTTTTTATCATATTCAGAAGTAGATTATCTTTAATTCTAAAATATGTTTATAAAGGTCAAAGCAAGTAATGATGAAAAGCAGACGTCTAGATCATAATACCACTTCGGGTACCCTATGGCTCGAGCTGTTTTTCCGCTTCTGTACTTTGCAAGCTACGGATGGAATAAATAGTGAGATAAATCAAAAAAAAATCGATTTGGACGTGCTCAAAAAAGTCAAATTTATCTCGATACAGGGCGATGAAAACCGAATTATTTAAGGCAATGACATCAAGTGGGAAATGGCTCTTTTCATGGTGTGCATACGCACTGCAGAGGACGGAATGAGTGTCTGTGATGAAACGCTTCTAATATAAAGACTTGTTTTGACGGCAGCGCATTGTATAGCCAGAGGTGTTATCAGTTCAAATGGAAACTATGCGGGTTATATACCCGACAAAGATCTTTATGTTTCCATTGGGACGAATGTCAGGCTCGGCACTGAGTCTGGCAAACATATCAAAGTGAGCGAAATCAAAATACATCCACAACATAGATTAGAGACTGAAGATTATGTGCCCGATAATGATGCAGGCATAGTTGTGCTTCGTCATCATCTATCCGAAGAGTACTGCCACTTTGTAAAATACGATACGCCTCACGATCAGCCATAGAGACGGAGACACTCACGAGCAGCGCAAGCGGATGCATACGGTTGGGGTGCTAACGAAAGTATATGGCTGGGAAAGGATAAGCCAGTACCCTATTCTGATCCAAATGTATTGCAACATACTCGGGTAAAGCTTTTAGATATAGAAACTTGCCAGAAATGGCATCATGAACCAACCCATTCCATATATCTTTGTGCTGAAAAAGGTAGGCGTTCATATCAAGACAAATTTCACAAAGGTGTATGCGTAGGAGATTCAGGTAGTTCATTAATGTATCAAGAAAAGCAGATTGGGATAACGGCAGGTTCTGATAACATATCCGAAAGTGCTTCTGGTATTTTCCTTCGTGTATCGGACATCCACTTATGGACCATGTATATCATACGAGCAGTGTCAAAGGGTAAAAAGCATGGAACGAACTAAGTGATGTCGTTCAGAAAATTTGGTGCTCAGGATGGAGCGCATACCAAAATGAAAATCTCAACGGAAAGTTTTGTGCGTAACTGGATTTTTGGTCTTGTTGTTGGACTGGGTACTGCATTATAATCCATCCGGATATGTCCTCTGGCTAGTTTGTTGTTATTGTTGCAAAGGATTAGAAGTTTATTAAGCAATAACCTCTGGCTACTCCCTAACTCGAAATACTTTTCAATGTCGGTTGAATTAACACGAGAATTTCGGAAGATTGCTTCCACAACACTTTGGTTTCATCAATCATATGCAGACAGGGCTCTCTCACTTTGACTTTTATTGCTCATCTGTAGCATGCTAGTTCGACAACCGCACGTATGAAAGCTTGTACCGATTCATCAGATAAATCTTTGGATGTCCTACTATCCAATTGTATAACCGCAAAAGGAGTAGGTAGGCTTTATAGATACCTTCCACTATAGTTCAGTCGCATTATAACTGAGCATATCGCCTTTAATAATCCCAATATCCGTATTATTTCTAAAGTGGTTTGACGTATTCGCCTCTGCGAATCGATACTACACAACGGGAAGCACTCTTTAGCCCAACTAATGAAGTATTCGCAATTTCTAGGTCTTTATTTCTATGAATATGCAGTTTACGATAATAATGGTCTAATGCGAAACCATCATGCATTTGCTTTTAGCCTTCCGTCTTATAGCACCAGGAGTCAATTCGTTGATTGTAGAGCATTGAAAAGACATATACGCCAAGGAAAATGAACGCTCCCAGTACAATCCACAGATGTAAAATCATATTTACACCGAAGAGCTACTATTTATGCGTATTTGAAGGCAGTCCAATTTCTTTGAAAAGAGTCAAGCATCAGCAAGTGAGATGAGTATGGTCATTAATAGCGACTCGAAAAGTAAGTTGAGTTTATTTCTCAACCAAGCGTAAAGTTCGGTTGGTGAGATGAAAAGAACAAGGCCCATGTAGACGTCGCCTTGAAATTAAATTAAGTGATCCAATGATGCAAGTACGAGTTCATGTCTTTGAAGTCCATGACAATGAATGTGCACGACTAATAGGGTCGTTTCATTTGGTCATTTGAAAGCTTTCTTTGGCGATCTGGTTGACTTAAACAGCTTCATATTGCAACTTGCGATTTTAACATTGACAAGTATACCTTTGGACCGGGTTCAGGTATTTCGTATAAAGCACGAGCTCAAATTGTAACTAACGAACTTTGATTTGACATACTGTTAGTATTTACTGGGCATGGGCGCGAAGTTTTTCTATACAGCAACGGAGTAATCTTTCAGCCTCTTCTATGGCCTTCACAAAGGTGCACATAACAATAATTCTACAACTTTTTTTTCTTGCAGTAGTAGACAGCAATGTCATCCAAGCATCCGAGCTCTAGCCGAATAACCTGTTAGTCCTTTTATGTGCCAAATATAATGTCAAAGGCACGCAAGGTGCTGGCAGGTAGGATCAAAATGTGAAACGATACATGAAATTCACATCGCAATCTATCTCTTAGGCTCAGATGGTAATTTATGCACAGCAAAAGTAGGCCCGGCTCAAATATATTTCGAGGGCACGATGTTGTATCCGCAGGCGGGTAACTAGCCTATAGAACAATTCCAACCGATCGCTCGTGCGCTATATGGACGAGTCACTCGACAATCCCAGCGATTCTCATCTATCAGCTACTATAACCCACAGCGAAAATTCTCGGCCATGTATCATCTACGAGTAGATCACGCTGAAAGCCCACTCAGTAGAGCTACGTCGTCGTTAGAAACATAGGGTGCGCTAATACAGGTCTATGCATGCATTATCAGGAAGCTAATGATCGACAAGCGCACGAACGAGCATCAGTTCTACGGCGATAGCATCGCGATCAATGCTAGCTTTCCTAGGGAGGAGCAGTCCGAAGTTTTTACCAAATCGACGGCGCAAACAAAATCACTATCCCAATTAAAGTATCTGATGATACCGGATTTGGACGTCGCTTGGTTGGCTGCAACGTGAAGCGACGTGTCCTTCTGTGTAAACAGCTGTTTTCAGAGCGCCAGCCTTGCGATCACAATGCTGCACCTCCTGGGCCTAGACTTCCAAAGCTCACTTTCCAATTTGCTCGCAAACTTACAAGCCACTTCCAACAACAACAATGGTCTCTACTTCTTCCTACTCTGGCTTGCTCGTCGCCGCCGTTGCCACAGCCGCTGTGATGCCTACCATCAACGCCCACGCTGTGCAGACCCTTCCGGAGCCGACGTGCTCTTCTGGTTACTGCAGCAACAGCCCAATGGGTATTGTTAACGGTCCCAAGGCTCTTGGCCCGGCCCCGATCACGCCGGAAGGCTACAACTATGGATCCGCCCAGAACGTTGCTGCTTACGAAGCTGCTTTCAAGCAGAGCTCGTACAAGACGATGCGTGACATGGTGAAGGACAACATCGAGCTTGAGAGCGGCGCCACGTTCGAGTGTGGTTTCGGCGAGGAGGGCAGCCCGAAACCTCTTCCAGAAGAGGTTGAATGGACTGAACTCACTGCTTCTCATGAAGGTCCGTGTGAGATCTGGTGTGACGATGAGCTCGCTTTCCAGGATGACAACTGCGCCAAGAACTACCCTGGCAGCCCCGCCAAGCTTCCGTATGACAAGTCGAAGTGTGAGGGCAAGAAGATGTTGCAGACGATCTGGCTTGCGATGCACGTACCGGACTGGCAGGCGTACATTAACTGTGCTCTCATTGAGGGTGGCAGTGGTGCTGGTGGTGCTGGTGGTGCTGCTGCTGGCGGATCTGGAGCGTCTGCTCCTGCTTCGGCCGACGCTTCCGCTTCTGCTGCCGAGACGCCTGCTAGTGACTTTGAGACGAGCCCGAGCGCTGGTGGCGACACCTCCGGACCGGCCCCGACGGAGGCTCCAGCTACGGAAGCGCCTTCCACTGGCTGTGCCGCCAAGAAGCGCCGCCTGCGAAACTAGATTGCTTCAGTGATGGAGTAGTCTTGCAGACTGATCAATTACTGGTCACGTTGGAGCGCTCTTTTACATGGAAAAATGATCGTACTGCTGTTGAAACAATGAGAGCGTTAGCCAAGAAGGCGATAGCGAGACGAACCCTACGAAACAATAAATAATTTTGCTTGTTCAATCTCGGACTGCGTTTTCACGTTGTATTGCTTGTAGATGTGGTTACAATGGCTGTCACGAGTGGTACGATTTACCTCCAAATTGGCTGACAAAATGCCGTACATGCACACAGCTGAAGGTGTATGCGCATAGTCTACCTCACTCAATTTGTTGCTTCGACAATCTGAAGCCTTTTCTTTCCGACCTAGCTAAAGCACGTTCCTACCACTTGCAAGTTAGTTTTACATGCCTATATTTAAGGTTGATAGTGCAATACCTGCACATATCGCGCTGTGTTATCTATAGCTAGGATGTTTGTTACTAACGCTTTGCAATTATCTAGATCCCTTTTGTTTCTTGCTGTTGCTGTAAAGGCTATGAAATGTATTAAGCTACAATCTTTATCTATGTCGGCCTTTCAGGCCCACTGGAGGTAGACTCAACTGTTTTGGAAAATTGTGTGTGGTTTGCTCGACGTCTCCATAGTCCGAAGACTGAAGATTCGTTGCCATCGTGTTTAAGAACGCACGATGGTCCGTTCGTTGCTGCTTGGTTACGATGGCTGTAAGAGATGAACAGACTACCGCGTGACAAAATAACCGTAAGACAGATCAGCATCGACTTTGCAAACCCTATCGACGACTAATTGCTGCATGGCAGCACACATTTTTCCTATGCTTTCATTGTAAGCTCAAGATACGATTAAACTTTAGACAATATTGCCTGCAGGAAATATCATCAAATGTTGAGACCATTTCAGCCAGATGAAGAGATAGATACTTCTAGCAGTTTAATGTTTAATTGAGCTGTTAACTACCGGTCCGGCTGATTTTCAGTATGAATTTATGTTTTGAGGGATACGTATGGAGCTCTCCGGTAACGTTCAGAGTACTATGGACATACTAACTCAGACTGGGATCGTAGACTAAGTGCCTCCCGTCACTGATAAGATTTATGAGAACAAAATAGTATAATTTGCCTACCTTGGCTCATAAGCGGCCGATTTAGCTACCAAATAGCTTGTCGGTCGAGACTCGCTCATCAGCTCTTGCTTATAATACATAGGTTCATGTATTTGGTGAAAGTGCCATTATCTTACAACAAATGCGAAAAGACATCACCCCAAGGCATCTCATTTACAACCATTGCATAAAGAGGCCCGGGCGTCGGCTGCGTCTGTAGGTGTTCGTTCGTGGTCATATCACCTTCGACGATCCAATCAAATGGCTGACTCGGTAGCCAACATTGCCATGGACTCGAGGTGCAGCTTCCAGATCTCTGGACAGTCTTTACGATCCCATGTGTCCACTATCCTCTCTCACTTGTCCGATGAAACTAGACAGTGGTATCGCTACGGTTCACTTAGTTTACAAAAATTAAGATCAGAACATATAAGTTAGGCTTTCACTTGTTACATGAGGTTCCTGTCTTTCACTAGTAGGCTTCGCTCAATGGCTATTAGTGCTCACATTAGATAGATAATGATGTAATGTAATAGACCGAAGTTTTCACCCCAAGAAAATCTTGGCTTGACAAGCTGATAGTCGCTCTACATTTTCACTCTATACTAATAAATGCTTTCATAAAGTAGGGAGTTTCGCGACACTTATAAGCGCCTAAGAATGCAATGTAAAATTTTGCTTCTTATATGCAGTACTCGCGTTTAAGTAGCCTCATGATCTTCATGTGGATGTTGGTCAACAGCTTGTATTTGACTCTATTTGAGGATATTTTCAAGATCAGTTATAGTTCACACATGATTTTACTCTCGCAAGTTTCTAAACATAGTAGCTGGCGAACTTTGCGTCGGCATCGCGATCGCCAAATAATAATAAGTTGCTGAATAAATTCCAAGTTTCCACAGCTCATGGCTTCATATCCTGCTCTTGTGCAAGCCTTTCAGATAAAACTCTACATTTAAAAGTTTAAAGACATGAAGGAACTCTTATACGATCGCCTCGCGTTTCAAAAGCACAAGTCTACGTCAGTCGCACTAGCGACAAGAAGAGAAAGCTGATCATGGTCTCCGTCAACACCAGTGTATAACTAGAAACTGTACGCAATGAGCAACAAGTCCGAGCGTATTTACAATTAGATCATCTAAGCTACTAGTCAAAGATAAAGGTATCGAAAGTGCCAGGGCTCTCGTATATTGTTTCTTTCAGCACGGAGAAAATGAATTCATGTTTGTCCGCTTTCAACCAAATCTACCACGCTTTCTTGAAGGCTTTTTCCGGGTACTCGAATGCCATCGGGCGACCTGGCACTGGTGGAATGCCCTTCTCTTCACACTCTTTCAAGATCTTCTCCTCTTCTCCCTCCCATTCCATGCGCACGACCTGACTCGACATGTGCTGCAGGATCAGTCGGTCACGAGCTTCGTGGGTCGCTGTCATGGCCGAACGCGTGCCTGTGGGGTCGTACCTGTACACAGCAGGATTGTCACGTCCAGGGGAACCCATTTTGGCATCCGCCGGCAGCTGAGGACGCTGCTTGGTCTCGATCGTCGGGTGGTTTTCCACGCGAAGAGGGAAGTGCATGCGTCGAATGTCACGCGTGTAGTATTGGGTGTTGTACACTATGTCTTTAGAGTCTTCAGACGGTACGTGTGCCTCTGGTTGGTCGTCCGGAGACGGGTATCGATACTCGCGAGCCGGCGGCATTTGGTTCGGCTCCGTGGCGCCCGTGGCGTCCGTGAAGACGAAGATTTCACGCAGACGCTTGTTCCACTTCTCAGGAAGCACGTCCTGCAGGCGCGTAGGCTTAAAAGGCTTCCAGGCGTTCTTCCCAGACATGCTTCACAAGTACTTGAGACCGTCGGAATCGCTCAATTTGAGGTCCAGGAAGCGCGTCCCGTTTTATTATATTTATAAAAAACACATTAATACGGATCATGCTCTGCATCGACGGTCGTGCACATGTGGTATTTTGGGCTGAGTAGCATAGTAAAAAGCTGTAGTATGGGCATATTTTAATGAGAAAAAGTGACTGCAGGTTTGTATGCGCAGTTTCTGCTTGGTGCCGATCTGTGTGATTCTCCAAGCCACACATTTCGCTTGAGCGATTGATTGAGAAGGGAGGATGCAGCGTCTACAGGTGTGCTCGACTTCTCTGATACCCATTTTAACACTTTCAAAAGTGCTCACGCATGGGACTGCATACAGATTCTACGTCACCGCAGCGCAATGGCGCGTGTGCGCAGCACATTCCAGTCTTCGACTGCGATGCGATGCTTTAGCTCGTATCCGGACCATGAGGTCGTTGGCTTGCCAGCACTCTCTCCTGTACGTATTCTATTCAAATAGATGTACAGAAGTTGCATATTGCAACATCAACTCGATGTGGGTGTCTTATTGGGTCATGCGATAGACGATGGAGACGGGAACGATTGCCCAGTGGAACAAGAAGGAGGGCGATCAGATCAACCCTGGCGATGTTTTGTGCCAAGTGGAAACGGACAAAGCTGTCATGGACTTTGAAGCGCAGGACGAATTCGTATTGGCGAAAATCCTCAAGCCCGAGGGCTCTTCCGACATTCAAATCGGCGAACCGATCTGTGTGACGGTCGCGGATGAAGACAGCGTCTCGGCTTTCAAGGACTTTTCCATTGAAGAGTCCAAGAGCAGTGAAGCGCCCAAGCAAGATGTAGCGCCGAAACAGGAGGCTCCCAAGCAAGAGCCTGAACAGCCAAAATCTGCTCCTCAGCCCACTCCCCAGGCCTCTCGCAACGACGGAGACCGCGTCTTTGCCAGTCCGCTCGCTCGTAAAATTGCGCGTGAATCCGGTGCTGTGCTCTCTGCCATTAACGGCAGTGGTCCTCGTGGCCGCATCGTCCGAGCGGACGTGGAGGAAGCGTTGAAGAACGGTCAGGCTTCGGCCGAGGCGCAATCCTCTGCTGAAACTGCTCCTGCCGCCGCCTCTCCGTCTGCCTCTGGTGCGTACACGGACTACCCTGTGAGCAACGAGGCTCAGGCCTGGGCTTCGGAGTTGGCGCAGCAGAAGCAGCAAGTCCCTCACTACCACCTGTCCGTCGATTTGCACATGGACAAGGTGCTGCAGGCTCGCAAGCAGCTGAACGCTGGCCGTGGAGAAGACGAGCAGCTGTCTGTGAACGACTTTATGATCCGAGCTGCTTCCTTGGCCATGAAGACTGTGCCGAGCGCGAACGCTAGCTGGCAAGGAACATTTATTCGACAGTACCACGACTGCAATGTCAATTTGATGGTGTCCACGACGGACGGAGGTATCGTGGCGCCTGTCATTGGCCAGGTGAATCGCAAGGGACTAGCTGAAATCAACGAGCGCGTGCGTGAGATCATGGGTCAGGCGCAGGAAGGCAACGTCGAGGTGTCGAAGGGTACGTTTACCGTGAGCAACGTCGGCATGTTCGACGTGCGTAGTCTCCAGGGCATTGTGAGCAAAGACCAGGCTGGATTCCTCGGTCTCGGCACGATCAACAAGAAGGTTGTGCCGAATGAGGACCCGAATGCGACGCAGATCTACAAGTATGCGCACGTCATGAACGCGACATTGGCGCTGGACCACCGTGTCGTGGACGGTGCCGTCGGTGCGGAATGGATGGCTGCCTTTAAGCAACTGGTCGAGGATCCGCTCAAGATGATATTGTGAGCTTTTTGACAAGAAGATTGAAAGGGAATACAACCATCACGGAATTCCGACTTTATTGTTGTTACGCTGATATGTAGATTTAGTATTTTAAAAGCATGATTCTCGGTATGTTATTCATATAGAAGTCGATGTCAGTGATTCGGAAGTGGGCCGGAATAGTAGTTTATTGGAGGAGGGCTCTAGATGTAAAGTCATAGGTAAACGCATCTCTACATAAACTTTTGCAACAAGAAACTTGGGAGTTGTGGAAACCTAGATTTGAGGCGGAAGAGGGTAGAAATATGTTCATTTACAAGGAGTAAAGCGACAATCTTCATGGTTTGTTTTGCTCTCGAGAGCTACAGATATCGATCAAAAAGACTCAAATGAATGCCTTCCTTCTATTATTAGTTTCGCTACTTCAAGTAATTTGGAAAGTGACTTCATTGGCACTGGGTTTCCAACTACCAAGTGCAAATTTTGGCATTCTTCACTTCTCAACCTGCTCACGAAGGACCACCAAGCTCTTGGCTCGTCCGCATTCAACGAAGATAAAAGCGACAGCGTTAACGACAATGAGAAGCGTACTGTGAAGTATGCTCGTGGGCAATGTCATTCTGGTGATAACGAGCCGAATGAAGAAAGCAAGAATGGACATGCCTCCTACCATATTTCTATAGAAATCGTTATGCCCACAGCAATATCGGGTACACTGCGACGGCAATGGGAACTGTCACATCATCTTTGACCCCGCGTCTTGACCATCTGAATAACCTATCGATGGCATCAGAGTGGAAAAGGGTAATGGAATTATTATAGTTTCATGTAAAGCTAATGTAGCTCAACCTGAACACTCATAATTGATACTGGCGCTAATCAAGATTTCGTGCCGGTCGACTTAGAACATGCACAGTCAACTGGGCGAGATGCATTCTCAACCGGAGAAGAAAATACCCAACTGGACAAAATATGTGCTCTGCAGGGTGAGATGAGTAATGACCAAGACGAGATACGTGTTGATCTGTAGAAGATTCGTGCTGAGCAAAAGGAGACATATACACAGCAGAATAAGATGAATCGGAAAATGTGGCAAGAACTACCACAGAGCATCGCTACGCAGAAATCTCATATGACAGCGCTGTAACGAGGCGACGCCATGTAGGAGTAACAACGGCGCGTGCTCTGTGATTTCTACAAAGAAATCTGCTACCTACATAGCTAATTTGCTGACCGGTCGACGGATAGGTTGTAGTCATTTTCGAGCATTGGATTACGTTCTTGGCATTAAATATCCTGACAAGAATGTATACCTTGATGTAGCCTTGGTTGCCATAAGAGCCTGCGACCATAAGCGTATACTTTTACTCAAATGTCTGCTTCTCTTCAACGCTTTACAGTTTTCTTTTTCAATCTAGAAGGAGTGTTGTGCCGGCCGAGCGATGGACATGTCGTAAAAGGTAGCGTTGGTATAGCCACAAGCCATCCTCACCGGCACGAATGCCATGAACTTGAATATGGACGACAGCTATGCTCTATGTGGTGTCCATTACATCCACTGACTGACCACGGTAAAGAGTCGCATATTAACCTCCATGAATGCATCCGTTGGCACCCATGCGTGGGCAGAGCGCGGTCATCCGTCCGAATCTTTAAGCATAAAGTTTGCGCAACCAACTAGTATGGATAAGAATTGTTGAATTGTGAGAGCTACCAGTGCCTTGCTGCATGTGAGCGGCAGGTGCATGCAGGAGCAGTCTTCGTCGCGATCAAGCATGCCTCTTTCGACATTGGTAACCCAGCCATATCCATGAGCAATATGAAGGAACCCATTAAGCGATCTTGATGCTCTTGCACTTGTAAACCATGTACATATCCTTTTCCTGGTAGCGTGGTTATCGTACTCTCCATCCACCACGCTACTCCTACCAGAAAGATACGGCAAGTGACTATGTTAATCGCTGTTTAGACTTCAAGTCTACGTCTCAGTGCACACTGTCAGCACCTACGCGGCCGCGTCATACCCCCTGCTTCAACATTGAACTTTTTGTAGCGCCTGTTCATTTACGGGTGAATTGCGCCTAATGATTGCTTAAAATTGCGTTAAAAGTTCAAAAATAGAGTAGTACCCACACGTACCACGCGTCGATGGGATTGTCACAGGTACGTTCGCCTGTCATTGGATTTCTGAGGTTCGTATGGCGGAGGAAGTGGTGGATGATAGATGCGTGGTAGATTCAAACGGCATGCAGTTGAACTTGAATCCTGGTCCGGAGGTTTCAAACTTTTTCTCATGGAAAGTCCCAATGATCCGTTGTCCGTTTCGAGCAGCTCATTCTTAATTTCACTCCTTCAGCAGTACCCGCCACGACAAGATACTGCATCCCAACTCATTTAACGATGGAAATGCCTCAAATCAAGCGCTCGCATTCCATGGAGATTGCTAAAAACCGCAGCATCGACCTCGATAGTCAGGTATGATCCACTTTCTTCCACGTATACATCGAATCTGACCTTTAGACATGTAGATGGAGGAAGTCAAGAACCTCATCAAAGCAACGCAAATGTTTAATGACGACATGATCCACAAGGAGATCGAGTACTTCTACGGTCCGCTCGGTCTGCACGACTTTTACTTTTCTGGTCAATCTGCCAGCGTCATTGCGCAACATCTCCAGAGCCTCATCGCGGCCAAACTCACGTCCATCGCAAGTGGTGAGCCGATGGACGCCAAGCTGGAGCAAGAATCTGCCAAATCAGCTTTCTTTGCTGTGCGATCAAATGTCCAGGGTGAAGTGAAGACTCACCATCGTGAAAACAAGAAGAACAAGGGTCCGACGGAAGTGGAAAAGTTAGAGCAACGTCTCGAGCGTCATTATCTCAGTGGCTCGGTCGAGTTTATTGGCGATGGCGTGAAGAACGGATACCAGCACTTGGAAGAAGCGGAGAGCTCGAAAGGACGCACATATCGTCTCCAGTGCTATCGCTCGACTGGTGTATTGGACCCAGAGGTCGTGCCATCCCACATGCGCATGTACTTTTTACAAGAACCGGACTATGTAAATCCGAATCCGGACGAGTCTCAGGCACGAGACATTAACCAAGTCGCGGACAAAGTGTTTTTATCACGTGCTGGCGATCGACTGAAGGAAGTGTACCAGAAATGCATGATCACTGCTCTCGACCAGCTCACGCCTTCCTTCCACACCGAAGTATGGTCTGAGCCGGATGGATCGAAGATGGCTCGCCTCACCATCGCCTACCGTAATGGCGCCACTCATAGCTACTTCTCGTCTATTGCTGATGTCTACCGTCAGCACGGACTCTTTAGTAGTAGAAAGTACGCTGAGCACCTCTCGAATGGCGTGGTCATCTACGGCTTCTATCTGCAGCAACTCAACCAATCGCCCAAAGGCAGTGGTACGTTCGAAGAGCGACTGGAAGCAGTGGTGGATGATGCAAGTCTCCACTTTGTCCTGCCTCGTACGTCGCTGACGCCAATGCTAACGGAAAACCGTCTATCTCCGCAAGAGATTTCGTATGCGTACGCTGCATGGAAGTTCACCTTCCACTTCATGCACCGTCTTCCTGAAGCCTATACGATCGTCGCTAACTCCCTTCGAGAGCGTGATCCGTCTGCTTTTGCTCGTCTAGATGAACTCCGAGCGACGATGAAGCTGAATACGTACACCGAGTCGCAGATTCTAGACCACATTCTGTCGTCTGCGAATGTCGTCAAGATGCTGTACGATGAATTCCAGGAGCTCCATGCTCCGTGTGGCAGGAAGAGCGACGAGCAGGAGAATATGCTGTCGAGGCTGAAGAAGACAGTCGTGGCGGAGCAGACGCTGGCGATCTTTGCCATGTTCCACAAGTTCAACATCCACATCAAGAAGACCAACTTCTTCATGCAAGACAAGGCTGCTCTCTCCTTCCGTCTTGATGGAGAATTCCTGTCGGGCACCGAGTTCCCGGAGAAGCCGTACGCTGTGATCTTTGTCATCGGATCCGAATTCCGAGGTTTCCACGTCCGATTCCTCAATATTTCTCGAGGTGGTATTCGTATGATCCGATCGTCCCATGCCCAAGTGTATCTGAACAACGCTTCGTCTCTCTTTGACGAGTGCTACAACTTGGCATCGACGCAGCACCGGAAGAACAAGGACATTCCTGAAGGTGGATCCAAGGGTGTCATTCTCTTGAATGAAAAGCACCAGGACAAAGCCGAAGTTGCTTTCCGTAAGTACATTGATGCACTCATGGACATTATGCTCATGAATGGAGACGGTGTGGAAGAAGACATTTTGTTCCTCGGTCCGGATGAAGGTACGGCGCATTTGATGGACTGGGCATCCACATATGCCAAGCACAGAGGATACAGCTATTGGAAGGCTATCACCACTGGCAAGTCGGCCAGCAGAGGTGGCATCCCGCATGACGTGTATGGCATGACGACGCATAGCGTCCGACAGTACGTCACTGGCATCCAGAGGAAGCTCGAGCTTGGAAAGGATCGACCGATTACAAAGGTCCAGACGGGTGGTCCAGATGGAGACCTCGGGTCGAATGAGATCATCATGAGCGAAGGAGAGAACACGATTGCCATCGTCGATGGCAGTGGCGTCTTGTATGATGCTAATGGAATCGATCGCACTTGCCTCCTGGGTTTAGCCAAGGAGCGTAAGCCGATCGAGAACTTTGACATGACGAAACTGAACAAGGATGGGTACGCTGTCCTCGTCTCGCAGCATAATGTGACGCTGCCAAACGGAGACGTCGTGGAAAACGGTACCGAGTTCCGCAACTTGTTCCACCTTCGTCAGTCATTGTCGGCCGATTTCTTCGTGCCGTGCGGTGGACGTCCTGCTGCCGTTAACTTGAGCAACGTGGACAAGTTCATGTACCAGGAGGACGGCAAGACGCTGCGATTCAAGTACATTGTCGAAGGCGCCAACCTGTTCTTCACGCAGGACGCTCGCTTGCGACTGGAAGACGCTGGCGTCGTGCTCTTCAAGGACGCGTCTGCCAACAAGGGTGGCGTCACGAGCTCTTCGTTGGAAGTGCTTGCTGCTCTCGGTATGAACGACGAAGAGTTTGGAGAGCACATGGCCGTGGATGAGACCACTGGCACGCGCCCACCGTTCTACGCTGCGTACGTCGAGGAAGTGCAGGCACGCATTGACGAAAAGGCCGAAATGGAGTTTGACTGTATCTGGAGAGAACATGAGCGCACGGGTGCCTACTACTGCAAGCTGAGTGACCAATTGAGCGAACGGATTACGGAGCTTAGTGTCAAAATCCAAGACTCGAAGCTGTGGACGAACCAACAGCTACGGGAGAAGGTCATGAAGGACGGTATGCCCAAGACGCTGCTGGAAAAGGTCAGTCTCGAGACGCTGATGGAACGCCTGCCGGAGAGCTACACTCGTTCGTTCTTCGCGTCGCAACTAGCGAGCAAGTTCATCTACCGCGTGGGCCAGACTGCCCCGGAGTTTGCTTTCTATGAATTCGTCGAGGAACTCCTTCAGAACTAGATCAATACATTTTACGTTTGCGCATCCCAATTGCCTCTTCAATGTCCTTTAAGACGGTATCTGATTGTAGCTCATGCAGGAAGAGTAGTTGGATCTGTAGATTACCATAGGTACGCGTTAGTGAACGACTAGAGTAGGACTCCAAAGGGTTCTCTGGCTGTTCTTATTGGATTATCTAGGACTGGTTCTGTTTCGCCTTGTAAATCTGGCTACGCTCATGCAGCACGAGCTTGAGTCTCGCCATGCTCTTCTTCACTTTCGTCCGACGCTCGGGATTCGGCATCGAAATGTTCTGCGTACGACAGCTCTGGCGCTCCGTGTTCAACGCATTGCGTTCTTTCAACAGCACGTACCAGAGTTTGTGCAGATCATCCGTGCTCTTTTGTCGGAGCATCCAAGCCTTCCAGTCGCCACCGGTCTCGACTTTACGCGTGCCTGGCGCAGCCGGCTGGTCCGCGCCTTGTTCACCCGATTGCTGGGCAGCCGTCTGCGTCGGGAAGAACTCTTCCAGCCCTCTCCTCGGCATCGCCGACGCCTGTGCGCGCAGCGAGCCGCCCATAACGCGGCGCAAGTGGTTCATCATCGTATCAATTGTGCCAATTCGATACCAACCAGAGATGCCAGACGACCTTCTCGAAACCTTCGGGTAACGCTTCTCAATATCGTAATATTAAATGTATTCAAGATTGAAAGGAAGAGAGAATAAGACCGATTAAAACGGAACGCTCCTCGGAAAGAACGACAATTTAAATCAACGTGTCGGAGCAGGCGGTCGATTGAGATCCCGCCTTCCTCCTCCGAGTACCATGTTCGGCCGCTTCTTCAAGAACAAGGAAGGCCAAAAGAGTGGACCTCCGGCCCCACACGCCTCTGGTGGAGACGACTCGACTGCGGCCACAGGTGATGCAGGAGGAGGTGCACAAGGAGGCGGCTTCTTCAACCTCCCACCAACGAATAATCCACCACCGGCGTACCCGAGTGCTCCAATTGAACCCGAGTCTACTAGTTCTAGGGAAAGTGCCCCGGTGAACCAGTCGGGAGATATGTTTGGCGGTATGTCATTGAAACAGCCTTCGTACGCAGCTCCTCCCTCTGCCGACACGAGCGGCAGCTTATTCACTGGTCTCTCTGTAAACGCCACGGCTCCTACGAATAACGCTCCTCCAGCAATGCCGCCTGCTGCACCTTCGAATCCAGAGCAGCGACGGAAATCATTGGGCACACATCCGTCCTATAATTACATGGACAAGATACAGCAGGATGATCCTCGTGCAGCTTCCATGCGTGTCAATAGCTCTGAACCGATGAATCGTCCTGTATCTCGTCAAAACAGTCGTGTGAAGCGAAAGAAAAAGACCTTCCGACCTGGTTTCGGGCGAGAGCTGTCGGATGAAACAGCAGCCGCTCTGCAGCGAGGCGAGATTGACGAAGAGGAGCTCCAGCAGAGATACAGTGGTCGACAGTCATCGCTCGGCAACGGCTCTGACACAAGTGCGAAAGCGTCGTCTGCTACAGACCTCGCCCACCTCCTGCCTCCCGTAACCCAAGCAAAAGACGCGGATGTAGAGCAGCAGAAGAGCTCTGTTCTGGCTGGACTCACTGTTCATGACAAAAAGTCTCCTCAGCACTCTTCTGGCGTCTTGGCTGGTCTCCAACTACGTCAGCAGTCTCCTGAACCTCGACAAGCGGCCTCTCCAGTCATGGAGAAGCGTTCGTCTACGCCAAAGCAAGAGGAGCACGCACCAGTCGTTCGCAAGCAGGAAAAGGTCGTGACGACACCTCAAGATCGTCTCCAAGCTGCTCTAACGGACTTTTACGACGGCGCCATGAGCTTTCGGGAAAAAGCCGAAGAGGCTGTGCGAGAGGAGAACAGTCTGGAAGAGCGTCGCGTGCAGCTAAAGGACCAGTTGAGTCAATTGGAGATGGACGTCAAGCAGCTGGAGGCGCAGCAGCAACAGGCTGTGGAGCAAGAAGACTTTGAAAAGGCTGATGCGATCGACTCGAGTCTCGGGAGTGCACGCCATCGCGTCACGTTGGCCGAGAGCGACCTCCGTCAAGCGGAAAACGAAGCCATGTCGAGTGGGAAGAACCAGGAGAAACTGTTTGCGACGCAACTGCGGTCTGCTCGAGGCACATTACGTTTGTTGGAGAAGCTCCAGGAGGAGCAAGTCGAGTCGGAACAGAGTTTGAGTAAGCAGCAGAAAGAGTACGATAATAAAGAGCGGCAGCGTATGGAAGACGAACGGAAGCGCGTGGAAGGCGAAATGTCGCACGTGCAGGACAATTTGGAGCAGCTCGGTGGAGAGCAAAAGGAGATCCAAGACACGATCGAGTCGCAGTGTGAAGACGAAGTGAAGGAGAGGAATCAAGTGCAAGAGGAGATGGACGTCGTGAACGACGAGATTGCAGAACTCGAGCGACAGTTGCATGAGAAGATGGAGATCAAGGACGCTTTGCAAGTCAAGTTGGACGCCGCAGAGCACGAGATTGACTCTGTCCGTAGTCGATATGCTCGTCAGCTCCAGCGTCTGCAGGATCGAGAGCAGAGCTTACGTAAAGCGCAGAAGGAAGTGGAGGACGACTTGGCGTGTCTCGAGCGTCAGCAAGAGGAGTTTAGTGCCAAGTTGGACTCGTTTGAGAGTCAAAAGGACGACGTCAAGACACTTGTGCATCAGATTCGTCGAGAACTGGACGTCGGAACGTTGCTTTCCACCGTATTGGAGAAGGTGGAGGAGAAGAAGTCTAAGGTACGAGCGAAGAAGAAGACGCAGTCGACGCGGACGAGTATGGCGGATGAAGAACTGCAGGCTGCGCAGCAGAGCGAGCGTCTCTTACTACATCAGATGGAGGAGATGAAGCGGCAGTTGCAAGTGCATGAGAACGCCATCGCGTCTGCTACGTCCATGCTTCCTCCTCTAGAAGAGGAGAAGAAGCAGGCTGCTGCGAATCGTCAGTTTAAGGAAGCGGCAAAGCTGTCCAAGGACATTAAGGCTTTGGAAAAGGACAAAGAGAATGCAGAGGAAGCTGTCGAAAGTACGCGTATGGAGCTTGAGGATGCACAGGATAAGCTCGGGAAGAAGAAGGTGGAGACGGAAGAAAAGCAGCGTCAGGTGGAGAGTGTCAAGAAGAAGGTGGCGGGGGAAACGATGGGCCTGTTGGCAGAGCTCATGGCCGAAGTGGTAAAGGGAAAGAACAAGGTCGAGAGGGCGGATGCTGAATTGAAAAAGAGCGCCTTGTTGCTGCTCGAGACGGAGGAGAAGACTTGTGCGCAAGAGATGGAGGAGCTCACGACGTTGTACGGTGTGGAGAAGGCGGATGTCGAGGTGGAGGAAGAGGAGGAGGAGGAGATCCCGGAGAGTGTAGAGGAACTTGAGAAGGCGATTGAAGAAGCCACGGCGCAGGAGGATTATGAACGCGCGGCAAGACTGGACCAAGTGCTGCAGAGTCTCAAGGACAAGAAGGATGGAGTGGAGGAGGATAAGGTGACAGAGGAGGTTGGTGGAGGTATGTTTGACGGGTTGAACGTGAGCTCTTCGAGTGTTCACAAAGAGAGTGTGGAAGGGTTGAGTAGGAGTGCATCCAGTGTGGAGAAAGAAGAGGATACGCAGGAAGATTTGGACTCTTCCAAGGTGGAAGAGTTGCTAGAGAGTGAAGGTGGTGGGGAGAGTGAGAAGATGGCGTTGTCCCATCCTTCTCAAGATAAGCAGACGGATGCTACTGATGCCAGCATGTTTGACGGATTAAATGTGAGTGGATCGAGTGTATCTCAGTCGGAGACTACTGGAGACAGCATGTTCAATGGACTGAATCTAAGTGCATCGAATGCGGCTCCGTCCGAGCATGTGGAAGAGTCGAATATGTTTGACGGACTCAACCAAAGTGCTTCTCATGTCTCCGAGTCGGAGAACACTACAAGTAACATGTTTGACGGATTAAACTTGAGCTCATCCAATGTGAACCAGTCGAACGAAACAGTTGAGACTAGTATGTTTGACGGACTGAATTTAAGCTCATCGGATGTGAATCGGTCAGATACGGCTGCCGACTCTAGTATGTTTGACGGGCTGAACTTGAGTTCGTCAAGTGTGAATCAGTCGGAGCATGCAGCTGACGACAATGAGGATCCGACGAACTCATCTGCCTATAGTCCACTCAAGGACGATGGAGAGGAAGGTGAAGTGAACGCAGAGGATGTCCAGGAGGATACCTCGAACGTTGAACCGACCACTCAAGTCGCTGAGGAAGAGACTGTAGACCAGAAGAGCGCACACTCATCGGATGTGGATGCCTCTACCAATGTCGAGTCCATGTTTGAAGGCGTGAACTTAGGCACATCGACTGTGGAAAGTACTGAAGAGCCTTTAGCTACGCAAGAGCCTTTAGCTGCTGAAAAACAGACAGAGACGGAAGTGGAGGCTGAGTCTCCCGTGGAAGATGCTGTACAAGTAGAAGCGTCTAGTGTCGCTCCGTCGACTGTAGAGCCAGAGGATAGCAAGAAGGATGGCGACGAGAATGTCGAGTGAGGTCGCTAGTTGATTACATATACAGTTACTTTTGTCTCGTCTTTTGCTACGTACCTTTAATCGAGAGAAGCGATGTTGATCGTCCCGTACTCTCCTTCTGATACGCAGCTCCCTCCATCCTCGGATGCGTCGTGGACACTTCCACTGTTTTCTGACCTGCCATGCCGCTGACGCATGACGTCGTCAAAGGTCGACTCACTGTATCCCCACCATTTCTCTCGCGTTGCTTTCTCTCTCTTATGTCCTGGAGACACGGATGAACCCATGGATAGAGAGGAACGATAGGAGTAGCCAGTAGACTGGCGACTACAGTTTAGACCTACGCCACCGCTGGAGGATTGCCAAGTTACTGTGCTTTCGTAGTCTGCTTGAATCGCTTTCGACTGCAAGGTGTCTGTCATGGCATTGACCACTTCAACACATTCGATGCATCGACGGCAGAAGACGGCGGTAGAAGGTTTAGTCGTTCCCTCGACAGACCGGAAGATCATTCGTGAGCGACGGCATTTGCGGCATACTTGCATTAAGCATCCACGGCATGCCTTGAGCTTGGTCAGCTTTGGGTGGCTGAAGCACAAGTCGCAGCTTGTGGATGAAGATGGAAGGTGATCTGAGACCGAATCCATTAGAGCGGCATACTGTTTTGCATTGGCGACGAGGAAACCATGGCATTGCTCGATAATACAAGAGGAACCAACGTACTCGGTGATGCCAATTAAGTGCCGATTGACGGCACACGTCTCCGATAAGGCGAACACTTCAACATGCTCGAGATCCATTTGTCGATAGAGGTAGATGACATTGAGAGAAATTCGAAACATTCGTCTCGTTTGGGTGCTCGGTACATTCGGGAGATCAATTGATTTCACTCTGTTGTATGCGTACTGGCGGCCATCGTCTCCTTTGAACTGTCCCATCTTTTCGTATATGAGAAGATCGTAGTCTGGAATGAGCCCTCCGCCAGGTGACTTGTATGTGAGCCATTTGACGCTAGACAGGATCACGTCGGGATCGTCGTCGGTATTGAAGACGTGGACGATGGAGCCGTCCATCAAGTTGTTTGATAAGATCCCTACTCCAGAAAAATGAGCGATAGATGACCAAGATGTTGGAAAATAGATTATGTACCTTTTGAAAGCTTTAAGTTTTCGGTGGTGTCAGCATAGTTCCCACTTATAAATTGGTCGAGGGAACCACGTTTGGTGCCGTGACAGACAAAATTTCTCTTGTCTTGCAACCTAGAGCGTGTCACTTCGGATGGGGGACGGTCGGACAGAACCGTAGAAGTCTTATTGAAATTCTTGTCCGAGTACACTCTGAGCCACTTGTATTTACTACGGATGCACACAGTAAGTCCACGTAGCACTTGGCGTAGATTCAGTATCCCACCTACCGTATCAGTTTCCAGCGCTTGCCAGCGGGAGAAGCATGGAAGCATTTGTGTTCAGCAATGGCATGCTGGACGCGTTCATCCGCATCGCTTTCAAACTCCTGCCGGCGGTCAAGTGTAAACGAAGCGATTGCGACTTCATCCATTCCCGCGTCCGTCATCCTCGCGTGAAAGTAACGAAATGAAGCTGGATTACAATGGTACCTTGAATACCTCCTGTTCGACGATCCTTCACCGCCAACTACAATCGTACGAGGCGCGGTATCAACGCGTATTTATGCCAACTGCTGTATTGAAGGAGTTGAGCTGGCCATAGACTTTTCAGGCGTAGTACACGACATCATACGCTCATCAGACTTGCATAAATTTTAACAGATGAGGCATATTGAGATACGGAAGATCTGGCGCATATAAAAGAATGACTAGCAAACCTTAGCTTACAAAACTGTATTGTCGATACCGCCTTCTGCTCTAGCTACGCTATCTTCGTCATCTGAGTCGTTCTGGCACCATTCCTTGCTTGGTAGCTGCTCGAAGTCCATGTAGACGTAATGATTCTTGGTTGGCGTTATCACAAGCGTAGTGTCTTTTCATAAACCCACTACCAGACCGTTGGTACGTGTATAAGCTATATTTTCATCTAAGCGAGACTAGAAGCTTTAAGATAGTCCTCGGGCTTGAATTGATGTAGCTATCCATTAAAGAGCGTGAAGGGGTATCGCTTCAAGATAACCAGATGTAGCATTCGGATACTTTGAAAATAATACAGAAAAAGTTCTTTCAAAATCAAAAATAATTGGTCATTCCATACAACAGGTCTAAGTAAGCGTCTATTTTGCTTATTTACAATTATGACCGTGCTATAGCAGATTCTGGATACTTTCTGTGTTCACAAGCTGGACCAGGTAGATATATCGCAGTTCGCGGATGGTTTGATACGCCTGCATATGGAATTTGTCGTTCGCTGCTATTTATACTTTGATTTCACGTGTCCTACATTGGTATTCGTTGGAAATGCGTCGGATGTCCAAAGCTGCACGTTCCTTGTGTAAAGTAGCTCATGTTTCTACCAGTGCACAGTCTCTGGTAGGAATGCGCTTGTTTATAAGCCAACAAATTTTCGTACAAGTTTTCACGAAGACGGCTGACGCGTTCACCTTGAGTGTCCGTTCTCTTCCCTCGTTTAGCGCAGGTTGACGAAGACCACGTCTAGACTTGCTAAGTTGCCAAACGAGCAAAGGTGTTTCATGTATAGTAAGCTTATCGAATAAGCGCATCATCTCCATGATATATTCGTGTTTTTCCACTGACTCACGCGATAAGTCAAGAACTTTTTCCGACATGAAGACTTCGACAAATTACAAAGGAACATTCACGCCGATTGCTCTATTACACGAACAGGACTTTTGCTGGGTTTCGTCAAATAGAGCATCCTGCCGATCATATTCACGTGCCTGAATGCTTGTCTACCCATGAAGATCTGATCTCGTATAGCGAAAAGCGTCAGTCATTTAACATGGATGGTCGATTGGGACATGTTTACCAATTTATTTGTCAAGGTAGGACATCACGTCTCTTTTATTTCAAAAATATAACTTTTATGTCTTTTCCATCGCATCCTTTTGCACAAGAGCACGCTATACGTTGCTACTTTCGTCGATAAACAACGAGCAGAACGATGACTTCCGTCAACGTGGTGCCCTCCATATCCTCATCTGCTCGCAGCACCAATCTGGTTCTCGCAAAAGACAACAAGGCAAGTTCGAGTATGCATGTGTGCTTGGCAGATGGGTCGCTCCTCTTGCCGAGTCACTTCCGCTTGAACAGCTTGACTAGCTGTACCTTCCGAGTACCCTTCGTACTGCTCTTGCTTGAATCACTCGCCCGTTGTATGTACAGCGAAAGGGTTCATTCGATTCTCGGGCCCATCCTCACAAGCGAAAAGGTACTAGTCTTAGATGGACGCTCGGCAGACCTCGGCGACCGGTCGGAGCTATAGCCGGATATCCGGGCAGCCCACGGCATCCACGCCGGACAGCTATCAGCATCGCCATCGCCACCTACGGTCGGCCATGCTCGCATCGAACGCGTCGACGCCCGACTTGCTCGTGCCACAGCGGAATTACCACCGCGAGGACGCGTATATTGCCTCTCGGAGCACGACCGGGTCGGGCGATCAGTCGGCTCAGTCCTGGTCGCCTCGATCCTCTCGCTATCACTCGTCCTACTCATCCTCGTCCCTTTTACATCCCGAGTCGACTCGGACGCCGAGGCCGTCGTTCCAGGACGAGGAGCCATCTGTACGTGTGGTTGATGCAGCCATCTCAGAGATGACGGACAGCGACGTTAATTTAGTAAAGAAAGCTCGTTCTAGTCGTCAGTATTTGCGTCACCTAGCTAGGCAAAAAGCCTTCGTAGGCAAGTGGAAGCGTCGTCGAAGTGGCATCGTCGGGCCGACGTGCCAGCTCTTTGACTGCATCACGCAAGGAGACACCGGACAGGAGTACCGCGTAGTCGCTCGAGCCAACCTCCAGTGCTCTTTAAGGGAAGTCATGAACGTCTTATCCACGGACAACGTATCAAAGTTCCATCGGAGCATGATCGCTCTTTTCGGAGACCACTACGCCTATGGTGTGAACCAGCGTCTAATCGACTGCAGCTCTATCGCGTCGGAAGATGAAAAGGAGAGCAGTGCGCGTCTGGCAGTCAACTCGGTCCTGCTCCTCTTGCGTCCACTCTTGATGTGGAGACAGCATACGTTGTCGTTCTTAGATTATTTAGAAGAAGACGTGAAGGCAAAGTGCGTCACGAGAGTCGTTCAGAGCGTTCCGTCGGATGAAACATCAGAGTACACGTGGGCATCTTCTGCATCCGCGTCGTCGTCGGCTGCAGAGCTCGGAGGTTTCTTCTCTGGCTACGTCCTGCAGGAAGACCAGCAAGGGCAGTTCACGCGACTCTTCTTCTACGGTACTCAGGCGAGTGGCTCGAATGGACGCAAGGTGGACAAGGCTGCCATGCACCTCCTGCGAGACATGGCAGCTCTGGCGTGTAACCTGGAAGCCATCGTCTTCCGTCGTCGTCTCGGCCTATCTCCTTCCTACAAAGGCTTGGGCGAGGTCGAAGTGTGGGATCCGAATGGGGAAGAAGGAAAAGACCGGAGGAGTCCAAGCACCGTCGTTGGGAGCGAATGTGTCTTGTGCGGAGGTGGCTTTGGCATTCTGAAGAAGGCGTACGTGTGCTACTTGTGTCACTGTGACGTGTGTGGCAAGTGCTCGAAGAAGGTGGAAGTGGAGCAGCGAGTGGGTAGCGTGGATAAACGCCGGGTGTGCAAGGAGTGCGTGAAGCGGGTGCGAGGCGTGCCGTTGGAAATGAAGACGGAGGAGAGTCAGGAGGAGGCGGAGGCGACGGAAGTGCCAATTTTACATGACAACGAAGAGAAGAGTACGCAGCGAGATTCGATCTGTCTGCTCGATAGTGAAGCGGACGGAGAGTATGCAGACTGGGATGCGGTCGATACGAGGGATCAGAAGCATACGAAAGCAGCGTAGAATTTATGATAGCAGAGGATATGAATGGGGCCGATTAACTACCATCAATAGGACAATGGGAATACAGTTTTAAATTGAAGTCGATGTGCTTTGGATAGGTAGGAGGATACCATATAGAAACTTGGAGGATTGGAACTCGGCATGGATAAATCAGGTGTGAAAAGATGAGAAATGCGAGTGAAAAGGATTTTGTCGTATCTGGCTCGCTCGTGCTTTTACATGCTGATAGCCATCGAACCCAACAAATGTCTAGATAGAAACCATAGGCAATTTGCATCGGGATCGTTTCCAGACGCACCATCACTAACAAGGATTTGTAGTTTGTAGCGTTCTATCCGAGTTACCATCCAATCCGAAATTCATGATCGATCGGGAAGATCTGGTTAAAAGTTGATCAAATGGTACGCATTAGAGTTCTAATGGATGGGTTCAGCGGGAAGCCCCCTTCAACTCCGGAAAGCCTGGATCTTTTGAGCACGCCATTTACGAATTTCCATCGACAAGAACAGGAGGGAAGATGCTCAAGAACCTTCTCATCTCATTGGCGCTGTTCGCTACTGCCGTGATGGCAGAAGAGCAAGCTAGTATCCACCTGCGTATTGGTGGTGGGGAGGAAGCAACTGCGATGGATGCTCATTCTACTAGTGCATCAAGCGGCCCGGTTGCTAGTGGGGACAACGACACGGCTGCTAATGCGGTTACTAATGCGGAGGGCAGTATGGCCAGTAGTACTCGCATCGATACGAACAAGAGTGCCGCTGCAACAGAGGATGTTGGAGATGAAACTCCAGAGTGCGACAATGGCATGCAGCCTGTGAGCGTAGAAGGCGTAGAAGGATCCTTCTGCGTTGAGGAGACTGCATGTGCTGCCGATATCCAGGATGGCAATTGCCCAGGCAAACAGGACGGACTTCCGGAAGGATCCGAATGTAAGAAGGTGTCTTCTGGTGTGTATGGCTGCGTTGCTTCCGGTGGAGCAAAGGAGGAAGACAAGGAAGGAGAAGACAAAGTCGAAGAAGACAAGAAAGGGGATAATAAAGCGGAGAAAGACAAAACGGAGGATGATAAGACGGAAGAAGACAAGACGGAGGAGGAAGATGTCGTAGGCAAAGTGAAGAACTAAAGAGCTTCAACATGAGTACATTTCCATTGCGATCTTGGGTATCTTTTCTTGTTGGGACATGTTTCAAATCGTCAAGATAGCTGCTGTCCGGCCATTCTGATGCAAGTCAAATAGAAACCGAGATACTTTCAGGTGCTCATGGGTTCACTTTTGATGTCGCTAATTTAAATTGTATACAGAACCCAGGTGAAATGTAACTATGAAACGAGACGGGTTGATCTCGATTTGGATTTTCCGTGCACAAATGGGCAGAGGGATCCTCTTGCGTGCTATTCATTCCTAAATCTCCACCATCCAACGCAACCTTCTTGCCAGTCGAAAGGATGCTTGCCAAGAAGTTGTGTGTGTTTGCGGCTCTCGTCGCGACGGCGATGGCACCACTTGCACTCGCTGACAATGGTCACCTACGCGTTCAGACCCGTGGCGACTATGACACCGCCTCAGATGACTACTCTGTAGATACTGCTGCAAATGACTACAGTGTAGATACTACGTCTTATGGCTACTCTGAGGATACTACTGCTTATGGCTACTCTGAGGATACTACTGCTTATGACTACTCTGAGGATACTACTGCTTATGGCTACTCTGAGGATACTTCTACGAATGACTACTCTGCGGACACTCCTGCTATCGATTATTCTGCGGATACGCCAGTCCAAACCTATGTCAACGACTACAGTGATGACGATAGTGAAGTGTATGGCGTCAGTGGAGATAGTGTGGAGTATGTCTACGTGACGTCGATGCAATCTTCATACTCGTATGAATACACGGAGGGGTACTCAGACAGCTACGACGAAGGCGTGATTGGTGACGCTGTGTACGCGTACAGCGATGACTATGCGGAAGATTACGCGTCTGTTTCGAGTGCCCAAGGATCGTACGCGCACGAAACCAGTGGAGAGTACTCGGATGCCTACGCAGAGACTGACGCGACTACACCGGAAGTAACAAATGAATCGTCATGCTCGGAAGAAGAGGAAGCTGCGTATTCCTACAGTAATGATTACTCGCAAGACTACACTGCTGCTCAGACAGAGAAACCTTCAGACAGTGCTGACTACTCGGGGGAGTACACGACTGCTGAGAGCGCCCACGGATCGTACTGGTACGAAGATAGTGACGAGTACTCAGAGGACAACACTTCTACTCAGACAGAGAAACCTTCGCACACTTATGACTACTCAGAAGACGTTGCGTATGCTACAAGCACTCAAGGATCTTACTGGTATGAAGACAGTGAAGAGTACTCGGAGGACAACACTTCTACTCAAACGGAAAACTCTTCATACTTGGACGACTACAGTGTGGACTACTCGGAGGACTACACATCTGCCCCTGCCACGGGTGGTGACTATTCTGATGATACGCAACAAGATCACATGCAATACGAGGAGGATTACAAGGAAGAAGAAATGCACGAGTCGTATGACACACCGAAAGAGGTCGAGTGTGACTGCTCCAATGACTATTCCGATGACCACACGCAAGCACCAGTCAAGGAGGATTACTCGAAAGACTACTCAAATGACTACAGCGAGGAGTACTCCGAGGACTACTCGGAAGACAATACACCTGCTACCACTACAGATGACTATTCTGAGGGCTCTTCCGAGGATGCTACGCCTGCTACCACTACAGAAGACAACTCAGATGACTACTCCGAAGACACAACGCCTGCAACGACCGAGGGTGACTACTCGGATGATGATGCGACTGAAGTGATAGGATCAGCGTCGTACTCTGGTGGCGATGACTATAGCGTCGGTGAAGACGACGACTCCAGCGATGACTACAGTGATGACGAGTCAACGCCTGCTCCGACTCCAGAACCGACGGACGAGTCTTCTGACTCTGAAGTCGACGACAAGACACCTGCTACAACGGAAGCAGAATCTAGCTCGGACGACTACTCTGACGATGCTACACCAGCAACGACGAAAGAGACCGCATCTTCAAGTGCAGCGGAGTCTGCAACGAGCGAGAGCGATGTCTACAGCGATGACGAAGAGACACCCGCTCCGACTTCCGAAACTACGGATGAAGACGAGTCTGAAGAAGAGGACAATTTGAGTGGCTCGAAAGAAGACACGGACAAGCGCAAGCACCGCAAGTCCCATCATATGAAACATCACGAGCACTAGATGCTTACGACGTCCGACGGTGCCAACTTTCATTTCCTTTTTACTTTCCAATGCGCTTGCACCCTTTGTAATTCGAACAAGTTAACGACCACTTGCTCCCCGAAACCACAGTCACATTCTTATCGTCTTAACCACTTGACTCTTCCATCTATCTTCTTCTACTTGCCTCTATTCGTCTCTGTCGAATAGCCAAGACATCCGGAAGTACTGGTTCTTTTCCTTCATTCCGATAAGTTTCCTGACGACCACTCGACGCTGACTCAGCCTGGCCGTCTCGTGTATTATCCGCAATGTCGTCCATCAACTTCTTTCTGCTCCTCTCGAGTCCGTCCTCGAACTCTTGTGGCGTGATCGTCAAGAGCTCTCCATCCACTTGCTCCAGAAACGCTACACTCGATGCGAAGTGTGTAAAGAAGTATCCACTTTCACCTACGAGTAGCCCCCGACTGCGATACTCTTGGATAAACGCAACGTTGCGTTGAAGGTGAGCTGGGTTGGAGCGCAAGAGGACGTAGATGAGAGCTGGGAGAAGATCGTCTGCTGACGTCGGGTCTCCAGCTTCACTCTGTTCGTGCAATAGATGCGTGAGTCGTCTGCAGACGTTTAGTATGCAGTCCAACTTGCGTCTTGCAGAAGGAAGAGAAGAGATTTGTCGCAGTTCAAGTGCTAGCTCTTCCCATGCTTCTGACCACTCTGGATCAGGCAGGTCCAAGTGTCGGAACTGGACGAAAGAAAGGGACTGGATACGCTCGCGGAGCTGCTCGTCTTGACACTGCGCACGATTGGAAGGTGTGAGAGCCTTATCGTACACTTTTTCAAGCACGAATGTCTCTAACGTGTCGTAGAGTAAGGAAGTGTCAGGTCTACGTTCATGGAAGGAGCCGTGCTGATCGACTAATCGATCTGTGGTATCTTGGTTGGAAGTTGACGATGCATGCGAAAGGAACGGCACAAGTTGCTGATACAATCTACGTATGAATGCGTGAAGGCGATTCCCTGGAAGCTCTTTTGTTACGCTGCTCGACAGCATACTGGATAGATTCCACTGATGAAAGGTGTGAACAAAAGACTGGATTTGGTGAACAATCTCAGCCAACGGAGCTTGCTTCAAGGTGTGAATGAGCTGCCTAAAAGCTAATAGAAAAACGAGTTCGGCTTGATCTGGCTTTGAGTTCATCCATTCAGCAGACGACTGCAAAAGGAGTGATGTGTCCGACACAGGAAGAGATCGTTCCAGACTGTCGAGATCGTCTTTGCGATTCCATATCTCTTGTGTAACCGTACGGCTCGTTACCGAATGCATAGAATTTAATGCTACATTGTCATTGAGAAAGTCGCTGGACGATGACAAAGATGGATCGAAAGTATGCTCTGGCGAAGACTCCATTTCAGAATCGCGACAGAAGTCTATTCTACGACGGAGCTCCTTCAATGATTGATGAAATTGATTGAGGTGAGAACTCGCTGTTTCGATTGCTGCTTGGCTCGCTTCAGACAAGAGAGACAAAGATGTATGGGAGTTACTGAGGTCATTGCTGACAAAGTGGCCCGTTCCATCGACCCAGGACGCTCGGGACGACCTTGCAGCTTTCAGAAGCTCTTTCCAGCGCCGATGGGTCACGATTTTACTATCTACTTGTGGAGAGGACGGCATTGCGGCTGAAGGCTGCACGTCCTGGCCTGCTCGAGGCCTGAGCACCGTTCCGTTCATTCGTTTTGTGCGGTGCAGGTAGTTGTGATTGGACGAAAATAAAAATACAGATGGAGAAGCAGGCGGGGATTGGACAAAAGTAAAGATACCTTGAAGTCCAAGCTAAGTAAATGTCTACCTTTAACCTACAGTGCGCTACCTGACTTTTTGCTCATGGTAGCAGTTAGAATGCTTTACGGTACATTGCAGCTGGTCGGTCAAAGCCCAGTGCACTTACACCCTTCTGGATTTTATCTGGCGTAGGGAGATACTATTGGATACTATATGACAAAAACGGGGATCAGATCTCCTTCTGGGTACATTTTGTATTGGACCTCCTCTCTTCGCGACGCCCGGGTAGTATCAAGTAAAATCTGTCTTAAAGCGTCGTTAGTGTTCGCAATGTGCTAGTCGCTCTTGTCTATCTGATCTCCCGATTTGCGCCTTATTCTTAGTACAGAAACGGAAATGCTTGTCAAAGCTGACATGCAAAATCAATCACTTCACAACCCAAGCAGGTGCATTTGGAAGAGACGATCGTGGAAGAGTTGCTCTAGGAGATTTTCGCAGCACAAATTCGGGCATACAAAAGCTAGATCTGCTCGCGTGCCAATGGATGGATCTTGGGTACATAGATTGTCCTCCCGCCACATATGCATCCGAAATGTATCAAAGTGTACCTTGACTTTACTACCAACCACTGGTTCGCAGGAAAGATATGCGTGAGAAGATTCAACTGACTACCATGTCATTCGGTACCTTTACGCCCCGATGTGGGTTAACTTTCGTGAGATCCACTGCCAAAGAGACTCATTTCCAATTTCGCGCGGCTCCACTCAAGTTTCCTTTCGGAAGAAGTACCGACTCGGACGAAATGCACGCGAAAACACTCTTGGCCGCTGCCTTGTGTGCTTCGGCGGTTTCCGCCAGCAGACAAGCGCACCTGCACATCCGCGCACACAACAAGGGCGCCAACTGCCCGAACGGTGAAATGGAAGTCTCTGTTGAAGGTGTCGAGGGCATCCACTGTGTTGCCTGGGATCCGGTTGGATGCACCGGTAACGACTGGGGTGTCTGCCCAGGACCGGACCCGAGCGTCCACGGTCTTGAGAACGGTGCGTACT
>JAADVB010000217.1:0-31661 GCA_023334545.1 Salisapilia sapeloensis | reverse complement strand
CGTCAATGCGAGGAACGGATGAGTGCAAGAGACGAAAGAGGATCTGACCTGCTGTCTGACGCAAGTTGTCTAGCTTCTCACTAAGCTGCTTGAAGAGTGCATTGAAGTAATCACTAACTAGAGCAGGCGGAATGCGTTGGACGAAGACAGGCGAGGAGCCATGGACTATATCATTCATCGATGCAAGTCTCTCCCTCTCTTCCATTGTCGGCAGAACAAATGGTTTATCGTTATCATTATCTTCAGGTAGCAAAGAGACGTGGGACAAGCGTAGATAGCCACTTCCATTAAACGGAAAGTAGTAGTATCCAAATGCTGGTTTCTCGAATTGTATAAGACACATTGGATCCGTCGGTTCGTCTTCCACATGACGTGGGAACGGAACAACCTGTCGGATATTTCCTTCGCCATACAGGCTAGACACTCGTCGATCAACAAGAGCTGCGACGCCTGTGACTCGACTAAGCAGTAGCTTTTCTAGTGATATCATGGCTTGCTTTCGAATCCAAGAGCCGACATCGCCTCGGTCATCCACGCTATAGTCATCATGAATGCAACGAATCAAAGTCTCCACAGCCTTCCCTTCCACCCCTCTTAATTCCACGATGGTATCCTCTCCCGTTCGACCGAACAATTCTTCAATCGCTTTGATCGCTTCCACTCGACTCTCCGCATCAGCTTCATCCCCATCCTGTCTCTTCACATCCGCTGCTTCAAACAACAACTCGGCACACTCGTTCGCGACAGGTCCGACCATCTCCTTAGACGCGACACCGATCGCTCGTAGACATCCGCGTCGGATCGACATGTTCAAATTGAACATTGTCACCTCCTTGCCTCCCTCCTTGACATTCACTTTAATGCCTGATGACATTAAATGAGGTAGGACACTCTGCAAAAACTTCTTATGTTCATCTTTTCCAACCAGTAGAATCTTCGCGCAGTACTGTCGAGTGAAAACAGCAAAAGCATCGATCGCAGCACGGCGTACATGTTCCGTCGCATGGCAGAAGCATTCTTCTAGAATCGCTAGATACTTTTTTACGAGTGGGAAACTAAGGCCTAGACGAGCTATTGCAATACTTTCAATGACGCGGCAAATGGCGAGTCGAACCATCTCGCCACCGCGACCTCGAAAGAGTCGTTTCTTATCTAGATCCAACGCCAGTGTCTTGACTTTCTTTTGAATTTCCCCATCTATCGTCGCACACACTTGTGTCAATGAGCTCAGGACCTCGGCAATGGATAAGACAGCACCATGTCGAGCGATCACCTCGACATCGTCACGCACAGCAAATGCCAATAGTCTCGGTAGGACAACGGACATTGTGTACGGCAGATCTAAGGCACTGATCTGTCCTAACGCTTTGGCTGCTAGCTGTCGAATGGAGACATGCCAATGGCTGGTTTTAGCTGACAACAAGTGGTCGAGTAGAAAGTATCGATACTCTGGGAAGGACGCAACAAAAACACTGACGTCCAAGTACGCATGTCTCAAGTTCGCGACGGCAAAGTAGTCTGCGTTTGTCAGCAAGTCGATGCCATGGGGAAAGTTCTCTCGTCCCTGTCGACCAACACACTCTTGGAAGGCAGCAGACGCCGCTCGACGACAATTTAACTCACGATCAAACACACAAGTCGTGAGCATCGCTGGTGCCAACACTTTCTCCAAGTAAGGAAGCAATAGGTGTGGATCGTATGCACGAGCAAAGGACCAGCACGAGTAGCAAGCAGCGTCTCGAACATGAGCTCCAACGCTATGGTTTCCACGACGGACATCGTACCCAAGCGCTCTCGCAACGCAGTTTGTCGCTTCTGGAAGACGCTGTGGTAACAGTACTCCTCGTCGAGCTAGTTCTGCTACAGCTAAGCTAGCTCCATGCCACGACGCATCACCTTCCGTCGCCACGAAGAGCTCCAATACAGCTTGGACAATGTCATCTGCGAATGCATACGGAAGTCTTCCAGTGATGCGACCGACACCTTTGGCAGCCGACCATCGAACGACTGTATCTTTATCACGTAAACCGCTTAAAAGTACTTCTACGATCTGTTCTAACTCTTCAATATTCTCCACATCCTGCTCTTCCTCTTGGTCATTTTTTTCGTCCACTTGATTCGAGCTCTGGGAGACGGTCGATGTCGTATTAGAAATCATCTGAGACTTGCCGACGCTTGCGTTTGGTATACCAGCAGACTCCATGTTCAACTCTAGAGATCGAACACCACGTTGATAGCGCCAGGAACGCACTTTCGGAGGTAGATATAATAGTCCAAGACGTTGTACGAGTTTGACACTAAACTTGCGATGGACGGTACTGCTGTAGATATTCGGATTCGGGTCGTCCGCTTCTTCCGCTAGCTTTGTACTGAGCTGAAGGACACGAGTAAAGTAGACTCGACTGGCATCATGATGCTTGTCACGAGGAGAGTTTTTGACGATGTGAGCAAGTGTCTGCATGATTCCCGTGATGTGACTAGCTCGAGGAGCTCGAACGACGGAGGCATCACTGTCGTCATCCGCCACAGCGACAGCCAATTCCTGATTCGCCCATTGCAAGAACCTGTCGAGTACATCGTTTTCCATGTCTGGACGACTTAGAAGACGACCAAGACAAATGCTCGCGGCTATTTGTGTCGGACCTGGATCCGATAGATAGCCTTTGCAGAGCGTGAGGATCGTATCGACGATGGAAGTGGAAGACGGATCGACAGAAGACGAATCAATGGAGGACAGATCAAACGGAACAAGACAAAGCATGGCAAGCCATAACAGTAGAACGTATCGCGTCTCCCATGTCGAGTGGTCGCTTTTGTCCTGTGACTGAAGAAGGAATAGCGCAGGTTCGAAATCTGCGACTTCATGTGGAAGCACTTTGACAATGGTCTTGTGGCCTCGAACTCGACAGAGTTGATAAACCCATTGGCAGAGTTTGTGTAACTTCGGATCTTTATATATCTGATAGGGAAATGCTTGTGCATCACTGGAAGTCGAGGATGCGACGGCGGATATCATGATATTCTTGATCGAATCCATTACTGGCGTGAGAAGCATTTGCAAATACGCATCTAGTAGGTAAGACTGTTCCATGTACTTATCTATCTGCATTTACACGTTCATATACTCGCACAAGGCTACTACATGTCTAGAATAAAAGGTCGTACGATAATGATGAGAGCTTCGAGGTGCTGCTCCATCTCCAAAGGATCCGAGGACTGTGTGAATGCATGTACTAGTTCCTTAGCTCGTCCATGCTCTTCAAAGAAACTTTTCTCGCAGCTATTCGCTTCCTCCGCTGCAATCGCAGCCTCGAGATCTGCCATCTCGACGAGGCTCTTGCTTCGTTTCGATGCTGTTGTCAATGTACCATCTGCGTACCACGTCATACTAATCTGAGATCCACCTTTCGAATTATGGAAGCTTTCTACCTTTCCCACGAGCCGATTTTCATTGACGACAAAAGGTATTTCACTGACGTAGGCATATTCTCTCTCCCAAAACCTTTCTTGACAAGTAGAGTTGTATGAATTATATCGAGATACCGCTAGAAAAGATGTGGCAACATGAGATCCAATATAGTAGCGTCAGTATTGAAGAAAAATAGACGTTTTCCGTGTTGCCACGAGCGAGCCACCAGGTCAAGTCGTCGCCAAAAGTTGCCGTCGCGTCCCTCCGTTTCACTTCCGCACTTCCTCACTACCTCACATCCACCAAACTACATACATCATGGCGCAGTACGGCAAAGCTTCCTACTGGGATGAACGCTACACAAAGTGCGTATGCGAGATACTACACCCTTGCACAACTGCAACAACTTGTGTCATTCGGATACATGTGCATGTCTTTTTCGTTCTTGTTCTTGTCCTACATCGTTCTATGCAGCATATACTACTTGCTGTCATGGCAATAACATGTTGTAGAACATTAGATGAACACTAGCAGTTGCTGTACGTTTTTGTCCGCAGATACTAATCCATGACAACAGAGACTCGGAGCAATTCGACTGGTACCAGCGCTATGGCGGCTTGAAAGAACTGCTGAACCAGTACATTCCCAAGTCAGACTCGATCCTCATGTCCGGTGCTGGAAACTCGAGACTTTCGGAAGAGATGGTAAATGACGGGTACCAGCAGATCCTGAACATTGACATCTCGGACGTCGTCGTCAAGCAGATGAGCGCCAAGTACGAAGACCGAGTTGAAAGCATGGCGTGGAAACGAATGGACGCATGCCAGCTCGAACTCGAGGACGAAGCGTATGACGCTATTGTGGACAAGGGCACGATGGATTCGCTCTTGTGCGGTGAAAACTCCATGGCGAACGTCTCCAAGATGTGTCAGGAAGTCTGCCGCGTCCTCAAGCCCGCGGGCGTCTTCTTCGTCGTGTCCTACGGTACTCCTGATAACCGTCGATCGTACTTGGAGAACAAGGAACTGCCGTGGAAAGTTACCGTCCATACGGTCCCCAAGCCGACTGTGAGTGCCGTGCAAACGTCTGAAGCCGATGCGAACGCCGTGCACTACATTTACGTCTGCGAAAAAGGCGCCAAGGCTGAATAATAACGGCATACTTTTTAATCTTTCCATTGCATCTCCTTTGCTATCTTCCTACTTCATGTTTCAGTACGTGGAATTTGTCGCTGTCAAACGAAGAGAATGCTTTTACGCTGGACTGAGCGTCTCGCAGTACGCGCGATGGCGAGAAGATAAGTCCGCTTCTAGACAAGTCTTGCTACAGTACCAGGCACTTTCGCAACGAGAGCATACGGATAAAGAAGTATATGTGACGGACGGACATTTATCATTGCTACAGATACGCTGAGAGGGTGTCCGTATGTCTCGTGCTTTCTGTCCTTGACCAAGGATTTCATAGACTTTCCCGAGCTCCTCTCGAGTTAGTTTCACTTCGTTAATCGCATGTTTCACGGGCACAATCCCCCTTTCAGTGTAGAGCTGTTCCTGAGCAGCAAGTGCTTTCAAGAGGTATTCTTCCGCGATTTGTGGGCTCTTACTATCCTTGCGGAGGAACTGCCCGATGTGGAAATTGGCATTTGCAACAAGAGCTTGGCCATCGTGCTTGTCCGACTGACATACTTTTTCTGAAAGCTCTAGTGCTTTCCGGTACAAGTCCGCTGCCTCCTTGTACTCTTCATTCTTTGCACGATCTATCGCACGATTGCTCCAAAGGAGAATCTCTGGACGAGTACTCGCGCTCATTCTACCTTCCTGATTAATTATTACAATCCCCTGATTTCTCACATAATTTGCTGCGGTACAGTCGAGTTGTAGCTAGGTTCAAGTGGAGCTAATAATTCGAAAATAGACGAGCATGAGATTAACGCCTATAGTCAACAGAAGTGTGGAATAGAACACCTTCGTGGGTTCATTTCTAGTCCACAATTTACATATCTTTTTACTTACAATCAGCAAGTGTAGATGAGTGTAAATTTGTAAGACGTATATCATGTCACGGTTGCGTACGTCATTTATATTCATACAATAGACTGCTCGCGTGCTCTCCCTGCTCGCACGTGAGAGCTACCTTTGAGACCCACATTTACTCTGGATTAACTAGTCATGCTTGGTCCAAACCGTGCTCCAATTCACGGCGTTGGCGCTGAGTCTGTCGTCATGACGAACGTGCATGAAAATGATGGAGACGAACGACCTTCCGCTGCGTCGTCTGTTCCACGCGACTCGAATGCTTCGACTGGCATGAAGAGCAGTGAAAGTGAAGCCTCAGATGAGTTTCTAGATGAAGTTCCGGAAGACCTTCCACAAGAAGATATTGCAGCCTTAATGAAAGCTGGACGAACGACTAGTACGAGTGTGGACCGTGTCAAGCCACGTCTACAAGTATCGTCCAGCGGTACGTTCCACGACCAGTTCTACCGCGCACAGGAAGGTTCGCGAGCAATGGCGATGCTAAAGAACCGTCAAGCTCACAAACAACTAAAGCAGCAGAAACAAGTATCTGTCCATGCGAAGAAGAACGAGAAGACGCCGATTCATGAGCAATTCTCCGACTCGGACATTCTCAAACGAGGGTATTTGATTAAACAAGGGTCTTTCTGGAAGACTTGGCACCGTCGTTTCTTCCTCTTACGCTCCGATCGACCTGTCCTAGCTTACTATTCCGGTGAAGAGACCTTGACAAAGCTAGGCGAGATGCAAATTGACAAGACCACGACAGTCACAAAGTCTCCTGTCGAAAACTATCCTCATCGGTTTATCGTGAAGAATAGTCAAAGGGAACTGAAGCTTATTGCTGAAGATGGAGAACAAGCCATGAATGACTGGGTCTCTGCTATCGCTCGAAACATAGACTTGATCGCCCATGAGCAAGTGTCCAGGACGTCCTCTGGACGCATAAGTAATGGTGCGGTTGGTGGGAATCAACCCCGAACGTCCGACAGTTTGAATCGGAAACCTAGCATCGGCTCCGGCCCCGTGTCAGCTCCTCTCGCGTTCATGTCAGAAGTCGAGCGTAGTCCATTAAAAAGAGGAAGTATACAGCGCAATGCGACAGATTCTAGGCTTATTCAGATGGAACAGGAGGAGCATGCAGCTCGTCGAGAAGGGATGAAACTATCAGATACACGCAACACGACTTCCATGCCTGTGACGGGTAACGAGGCAGTCGATAACCACAGCATGCTCGTGACTCGACCCAAGCCCCGGTCTTTAAGTGCCGACAGCGTTCTCTTGACCCAAAGCAACTGGTCTGCGAGTAACGTAAAAGGCAATTGGGACGACACTGGGCTCTTGAAAGGCGTTGGTGTGTCGCTCGATGAAGCTCCTGCCACTCGAGCGCAATCGCTAAGCCTCGCTCGCTTCCGTCCCACGCCATCTATCGAGCTCGCAGTGTCGGTCGGCAGCAAAGGTACACAGCAATCTCCATACATGCTCGTGGTCGTCTCGTCTGTCGTTGCTGGACAGGAAAAGATGCTGGAAGTGAGTCGAACGGAAGTGCAGAGTAAATTATCGTTACGTTCATGTGGCGCAGATTTCTTCGCCCGAGACTTTCATACGCTACTATCGATCCCATTATCTACGCGTGGTATGTTACATTTTGAAATCTTTTCCTTGACACGTGTTGGAGCTGAAGGCAAGGAGAAGAAGTCACTTGGATTCATGCTCTTGGATCCGATGAATCTGCTCTTTTCAAGAGAACCGACGCTTGTGCTTCAGTTTAAGAATCAAAAGGCGAGTCAACGACACTTTTTAACGATGGAACGGATCGTACCAAGCGCAACGATCAACCTCGGACATTCCTATGCGTATGCGAAACGACACTTTATCGCTGATACCGCCGCAATGGACAGTCTAGATGAGAAAGAAGGGACTGGAGGATACAGTCATCTTGCGAGAGGACAGGAGAGTGATCAAGTGCGGCACTTGCATATCTCGGAAGAACTGTCTGCTTCCTACTGTGGACTATCAGTCGCTGTGGCGTATCTAAAGATGATGCAGGATCGGAATGCCTCGCGTGTGCATCAAGCGCAAGAGTTTTTAAAGGAAGTGGGTGATAAGAGAGATTCGGGTGATCAGTACAAGGATACTTCCCATCTAATCGACACTGCACAAGAGTCGTTGGACCACTACTTGGCGCTCTTACAAAAGTACAAGGACCAGGATGGGCACTACCGAGCATTGCTGACGATGCTGGAGGAGGGTCTTGAGCCTGGTGTCACTGGATCGCTCAAACGGAGTGTCCAGAAGAAAGACAAGACGCATGAGTTCATGCCAATCAACCTCAACTGTCATCTCATTCGAGCCCATCGGATCCAACTATCTGCTGGTGAACCCATTGCGCTGCATAACACACGAATGGAGGACGATCAAGTGTCGAAAGATGAGTTCGTACATGCTGCTATCACGCATGGTGCTCCAGCAGCTCACTGTCTCGGGTATAAGGATGGAGGACTACGTCGCTTACGCCAGGATTTGAATGCGAATCCAAAGGACAAGGAACTGACGGAGAAAATCGAGCGACGGGAAGATGTCGTCCGGTGCCAAGCTCTTGGTATTGCGTCTGCTGCTTTCTTATCCGTCGTCGGTCTCGCAAGTAACGGATCGACGTATCATCAAGACCGACTGACACTCATGTGTCGATGTGGCTTCCTCTTGAGCATTGAAAGCCTCTTGTCGACGTACAAGAGTGAGAAAGGGATGCTGGAGGACATGGCGGATGCTGCCAAGTGGCTCAACTCTTCCGTAAGCATCCAACTGGTGCAGAGCATGGATGCGAATCCGAAGCTCAAGTATGCCAAGTGCATCGGCATCTCGAATACACCTCCGGATAATAAGATCATCGTGACGTTTGCTGTTCCGACGGACGTCTTTGTGCGTCTACCGGACAAGATGCAGCATGCGACGCCGATTAAGATCCGTTGCGTTCTCTTCTCACAGGGTGTGAATGAGATGCAGTCGGTGGCGAATCACATGCTCGATGCGAGTCTCCAGAATGAAGTGAACGTCGAGAGTATGCAGTATTTGAAGAAATATGTGAAGCAGTACAAGAGTGACTTGAACTACTTTGTCCATCGAGAGAGAAGGCATCCTCGATCTCCTCTCTTTTCGAAAGACTTTATCAAGCATCGACAGAGAGATTTAGCAGAGGTCGAAAGTGCGATGGAAGACTTGTCGAATCGGATGACACTTGCGTTGAAGCATAATGAACAACGGAAGAATGTCGGCTTCTTGTTGGAGACGAGCGACTTATGTCGAAAGCTTGGGGCTGGACGAACCACTTGCTGTAAGAGTGGCAAGGACCGCACGGCCATGTCTGTGACGTTGGAAGCGTCTCAAATGCTTGTCGACTACTTTAACGTCAAGCATGGTGTCCAGCTGTGTGACGCCATGCGTGAACGTGGCGTGCGACGAGTGAATGTGATGGTGAATACTGGTAAGGATAAGTATGCGTTCAATGCAATTCAGCTCAAGTACTTGCCGGACTGCTATCGACCTCCTGTGACGACTGCAGATTCCAAGGTCGCGTCGTAAACATCCGAACGAGGGAGCTAATGAACTTGTATATGCTTTTCCCATGTGAATGCAAAAAAGAGAAAGTGAGATTGTAAATGGTACAAGTTGCGTTTAGATGTTGTAGAGAGGATCGTATTGTCGACGCATTTCTTGCTCACGTTGTCGACTACGATGAAGCTTTTGTACCTAAGTACAATGTAAATGACTTCTTTGGATTTTTGGATATAATAAATATTACCGCAAATGCTAGTTTGTCCTCTAACTGTCGAATTTCATTCGATTGGTTTTGAACTTGCGACTTTAACTCTTCCACTTTTGGATGTTGGTATATGTAGTGGGATAACTGTCGCCGAAGCTCGGTCGTCTCGGCGTTGTGTCGACTTTGCTCTTTTTCCTGCATATCCGTTGAGTTACCAGATCAGCTATCTTACAAAGATAGATAAATAACTTACTTGTTTCTGGATTAGATCCATCGTGAGTCTCTCTCCGAAAGATTTGGCATCATCTCGCTCCGCTTCTAACGAGGCTGTTTGTCGAAGTAGTTGCAGAATCACTTCATGTTTATCTTCATCTCTGACTTTATACAAAATGGTACGAGCTTCCTCTGTCGATTGTTTGATCGCATTTCCGTCACTATGACTGGTTGATGGGTCCCCGTTCAAGACTGATCGGAGCTCGCTAATAAGATTCGCCACTTGACTTTCAGAAGTCACCTCCGTCGATTCGGGAGACCATACGTACTCACCGTTCGTAGTGCTTATATTACCGCAGCCTTGCTCTTGTTGTTGCTGTTCATGTCGACTCTTACTTCTCTTTCGTAGTTCAGCATGACGCAGCATAGCTTGGTGAAAGCGCTCTAACTCCTTGTCAGCCTATTACCACCTGTCACTGCCCTATACAACTTTGCATGCAAATGAATGGAAGCCATGAAAGAATCTTACCAATGCATCATTCGTTAGGGCATAGTCCGACATACTTCCATAAACTTTGGTAACAACGCGACTAGTGGTCGGAAGGAATTGTATTTAAGTCGTTTTAGCTTCTTTAGGAGTATGAAACAGATTAGACAAGGCTGTATTTGTCTACAGCTTTTCAGCCAGCTTTTCACGAATGGTACCTAAAATACTCTTTCGTCCTCTTAGTCTCTTCAAAACGGGTACTCGTTGCTCCATCCTGCTCCACAGTGATGGTTGAGCGCGCAATCGACCAAGTTTGGCATCGAGTAGTAACCTGGCAGCTTCAGTGTGGTCGCCATTAGCAACTGATAATGCATTTTGCAAGGTAAAATGCTTTAGACAGAAAGGAACGGAAGGTTTTAATGACGCTTCTGAACAGTTTTTAGCGGTGCAAACCTTCGATCGCTTCTTTGGTTTCTTCAGCTTCTTTTTCTTCGCTGGGTAATCAGACGCTTGTGTCAGCTTAGCACTCTCCATCTTCGCATCTTCCTTTCTTTTTTGTCTAACCAATTCTTCCAGCTTTTGCACTTCCTTTGGTATCTCTACAGCCTTTTCAAACGGTATTGCAGCATGCCCAAAGCGTCTACCTTTGTTGTGAAAGTTTTCAAAGCAGCCTGGGTTACCCATCCATCGTACACTACAATACTGGTCACCACACTCGACACACTTTCGATCTGCGATTTTCCCACACTCAACGCACAACCGGTCAGCAAATAACTGCTGGAGTAGTTGTTCCAGCTTGGTCTCGAGACACACAGTTACATGCTTCTCTTGTTTACAAATTTGGCAGAAAGATATACGGCAATGCTCGCACTTAGTATCTGCCTTTCGAGCCTGACATTGATTGCAGTGAACCTCTTCAGGGGAGTCCAATGGCTGTGGGACTGGCTGACGAGTATGATTTTGCAGTGCTCCACGCTTATGAGTAAGCTTGGCACACTCAGCACAAAGAAAGTCTGAGCAAACTGTACAGTACTCAATGGCAATCCGACTTTCGCATTCAATACATACTGCAGCCATAGGTGCGTAAAATTCACATACATGCGCTTGGCGACGGTGTCCTTTGCCATGTACACGATGGAAACAGCGAGAGCAGTAGTGCTCATCGCATTGCAGACATCGCTGACACGATAGACGCTTGCATTCAATACAGGAAAAGTATCGTACACGTTGGTTTGTCAGAAGATGATAAGAATGCCACTCCAACTGCATATGCGCATCAAAGAAGCATGCTAGACAGAAGTCTACGTAGTCTCCATTTTGGCCATAACACTCGTCACATCTTCGCACGGCAGAAATCTCCTGGCAAATAGTGCATGGGTACTGATGTTGTACATCATCCTGATCGTTACTTTTTTGCTTCCATGGCTCAAAGTCCGGCCATGCCCGAATCCAACGTTTTGTTAATCGATCCCGAACCATCGGGCGATATGGAATCATGTTGCCCTCTAGGTCGTGTGGTTCACTCTCCGTCCTCTCTTCTGTCGGTATATGAATGTAGTAAAACTGTTTTGTTTCTTTATCTAAACGTTGCTCGTATTGGGACCAAATCTGGTACGCTAAGAGGGTTTTCTGTCGATACGCACGGATTACTCTCCAAGCACATTGGACTATTATTGCAGCTGCTCGTCGCCAAGCAACGACACTTTGATACCAGATTCTCACTCGGTGCATTCGATATGTTGCTTGGACCGACATAACACAGCTGATGCACAGTAACATGTATTCGATGCTTTCTTCTCGTAGGTAAAAAGCCAATTGAGCGTATGAAAATATAGGAAATGTCATATCTATACGATGCTCCCACAAACCTTTGACACATTTCGCAGGATATCGATCCAAGGCTTTTTGTCTGTAGGTCTGTAGTTCTTCATTCGGAATGGAAACCATGGGCAAGCTGTCTGCTATCTTTATGACGCATTCGTCAACTTCACCTACACAGTCTTCTAGACCTTTTGCTGTGATTAATACAGCGCAGAGGTGATGACGTAAGGTCTCGATACGATAGTTTGCGACCAAAGATATCATACGTGCAGTGCAGATAGTATACATTTTTAAGATCTGACGCTCTTGTGACTTTTGCGTCATGTATGACAGCGACGCAATCTCCATGATATTATTAACTGCATCATCTGGGCGACCACCATATTTTCGTAAGAACGTTTGTAGCTGTCGATACGAGATAGGTGTCGATGAACTTGTGATGGCCGACAATAGACCCTTCACTCTACCTTGTTGATTCGGATATTGCTTCGTCACTACCTGTTGGACGTAGCGTGTGGATGGCAAAATGTTATATGGATGCGACAAAGCAGGATCAAGGTCAATTTGTTCTTGGCTCTGAGGATACTTTCTCTGAATTGCTTGAGGAATATCACCAAGGACTTTAATCTCCTCTGGTGTCCATCCTTTCTGACTCAGCTTCATTGAAGGTATTTTCAAAACTTCTACTACTGATCGCTTCGCCAAGTTAGGCGCGTGGCGTGCAAGTCCCATGCGTGTAAGCATTGCTTGAGTGTTCACTCCCTCCAGTCCAAAGCCAATCCAGCCCACTCTGGAGCTTTCTTCGAGCATAGACTTTACTTCACCAACTAGATCGATCGACCAAAGTAACTGGGATCGGTTCATGCGCGCGAGAAGACATCTAGCGATAGATTGAACTTTTAAAGTAGCATACTCTTCGTCAAATTCATAATATGATGGTGACCAGCTCGTATCCAACGTTAGAGTGTCCACATAATACGGCGAGTCTCCATTCGAAACTTCTTGCCATCCAAATCGAAGAACAGCTTTTGTATGACGAATGGTAATTGTGGCAGATATTGTCGGGGCAAAAGTAGTTCGAAAATCGTCTGCATCGTTTAATAGAGACATAATTGCGGACGCATGCACGTTCGGTTGTCTGGCAGGAGCTGGGAATACCATGTTACGTCGATGGCGACTAAGTACGCTTGCATGATAGCTTGATTGTATTTGCTGCTCCCATCCACTTCTCCATGTCTCCCATCCTTTAATCTGAACATTATCTTTTGTTGATGCTCTCAGTCCTACGGTTGATGGCTTCTTGTTGACACTTCGCTGTTTATCTGCCATCTCCTTTCGCTCATTGACTTTTGCGTCTAAAGAAATATCCATCGTTACAAGTCGCTCCCGTTCCTTCTGCTTTGCTTCCCAACTTTGTCGATATACCTCTCGTTTCCTCCATTTATGCATTTCACGTCTTCGTTGCTCAGTCACTCTTTGCGCCAGAAAACGACGACAGTGCGCTTGAATCACAATCACAGCGTCTTCTTCTTCAATAGTATACACAGGTCGCTCGTAGTGCGTTTCCGTCCATTCCTTGCCATCCCATTTCGAATAAACATATCTCTGGACAAGGTCATTCCATTCTTCCGAATACAAGTATCGTAGTGTTTGATAAAGATGACGCTTTCTTTCCTCCTTTTCATTCTCCTTATACCATTCTTCCAATTCCTGTTCCTCCTTTCGGCGATCAGCCTGCCACAAAGGTGTTACTCGATCAAAATGGAAATCTTCAAGGTACTCTCCTATCACTCGGTTACGTTTCTCTTGACTTTTATTAATACTATAGTGCTTCCTTGTATGCACGCCTCGATATATTGCTTGGAATGTTTCGATCGATCGATTTAATTTCGAAATGTCTTCAGCAAATCCAAGCCACTCCACTGTCTTGTCATACCCTGTCTTCGATGTAAAAATCATATTAATTGCGTCCATTGCACACCTTTCGAGATATCCGCAACGCATATAAGCTCGTGGATCAACTGCCATATCAAATGATACATTCAATAGATCTGCAATTCGTTCCCATCCGTATTGTAACGTATCAGCACAAGCATGAAATCGCTTATAGTTAAAACGATCAACTTCAGACGTGCACTTGGCATTAGTCAGCATCGAAAACTTCTGTTTTACCTCCGAGATGGTATCGCATTCTTGAAAGAAACGTACAAGTTGAAATCGAGACACTCGAACTTCTTCTAATGACTTCGCAAACGTCTGTGCACGAGCTTCTAGTCGAGGGAACTTGGCGAGAAATAATTCACGAGCGACATCGACTGATTCAATCAGTTTAAAGTATTTCAAGCTATGATTTGCAGACTCTTCTCTTGGTTCCAAGGCATCACGTACATGTCGTCGCAATTCATCGACACGCTTTTGCTGCATCTCACATTTGGATACACAACTATCGAGATGAGACTTGCCTTTTTGAATCCGTGACTGTAGCTCTTGTAGCTCTTCTATTATCTTCTCCTTCCGTCGGCGAAGACCTAGTGGCAGGTTTTGAAAATCACGACTTTCCAAGGCCATATCATCGTGGGTTTCTTGACATTGATCACGACGTTGAATTAGTGCTTCTAGTTGATATCGAGCATTCGCTTGTGCTTTTTCAAACGTAGAGAACACCTGGATATGATGCTTCACATTCTTCTTAGCTTCCTTTACTTCGTCAAGCGTTTGCTTCGCATAAAGATTCGTCATGATCAACTCCAGATCACCCTTATCGACTCCCAATTGCATGACTTTATGGCGACAGTCATCCTGTTGCATAGACCGAAGGAATTCTAGCGCTTTTGCAGGACCACGATGTGCCAGCTCTTCGTCATTTTCAAAAAAATGAAAGTATGCTGCATGTATTCCAAGTTGTTGTGACCATGCAGAAAGAGCCATACCACTCAGTTCATCCATGGGGTCAAAATACTTGTGAGCACTAGACAGCATTGCTGACAAGACGTTTGCTACGCTTGTACAATTTAAATATGGGTTCTTTTCCTTCCTTTTATGCGTTTCCATCATCTTCCTGGCTAGACGATAGCTCCCACTCGCTCGCCAAAGTGTCTGAATACGGCAAACCATCATCACTCGTCGCTCCTGTGCAATTGTTGCTGAGACCATCCTCATTCGATTTAGGACACCTCTAGCTATTCGTTGGATTTGAGTAGCTGCATTGCGACGCATCAGGACTATCTTGTATACAGCACTCTTCATTCCAGCATTAATGCATTCTCTGCTCGTACGCTCAGCAAAGCAATGCCGCCTTCTTGCTACTTCAGCTCGCACGTGCTTCCAATAGAGAAATTTACGTATAGTAAACTGAAGCTTCCTTGCACTACGTTCTCTTCGAGCTATTATCCTTCCGAACTTTCCTCGTACTATAGCTTGCATGACTGTCGCTGCATCATACAAGCGATGATACATAGCTTTCACCTTCGCTTCAACAAGTACTAGTCGTTTGTGATGCAAATGGTGATACATCCTTCCACCTGCACGTAGCCAAGCAAATTGTATTTTTTTTGCATGGACATTTCGACGGATCAATGCGAAATGAAGACACCACTTCATTTTTCGCATCGACATGAGCTCCAATCGCTTTTGACAGACAATCATGACAGCAATACAACGTCGAAAATGCTTTTGCATCAGAATGGCAGCAGCGTTTTTCTTTGTCGTAATGTATATTTGATATTGTCTTTGGATCTTTTTAGCAGCATGATGGATCGTGAAAACACGCACACCTCGGTCAAATGCATCCTCTTCATTCCCTTTTTCGCGTAGACAACCCAGTAGCAAAAAGGTTGACCATTCATTATTCCGGCGATACCAGCACCTTTGTACTAGTAGAGCTGCATAATGTTCTTCCTGTCGCTCTTTATACATAAGTCTCGCGGCGATACGTCCTAAGAATCCTCTAGCTATCCGCTGCAGGAGGATCGTTGCAGTCAGTTGTTTCTGATGCTCGCGCCATTGCATCAACTGGATCAAACGCTTGAGTCGTCGAACTCGAACAAAGCGAAAGTTGCGTTGTAGCAGTATAGTCGCTTCTCGTAATACATGATAAACGATATACTTTAGATGCATACGATAGACTGCCTGTAGCTTTATGAAGTCTCGTCGAACTTGAAGATACTTCATGCGTTGGATGCGCATGCGTATTCCAGCTTGCATCTTAATCGCAGCTTGTCGATGCATGTGCCAATATCGCTTCCATCGGATCCAACGATACTGTTGCTGCACATTTACACAAGCATACCATACTTTTCTTCGTGCTATACGGACGGAAACAGGTATTTGAAACTGTACTTGTCGCTCCGGTGCGAGGTACATATCAGCAAAATGTGGATTTAAAAATGTTCCTTTTGCATGCATTTGTAAAAAACGATGTAAACCAAATAACCTCCGAGCACTCGTCTGAATCGTTCGAACAGCACTATCTCTCGATTCCCATATTGCCAACTGAGCCGAGTCTACCCACTTTAAAAACCCTTGCTGCAATTGTCGATGCAATATGAGCTCCAAGGATGCCTTTACTCGTTTACCACCAGCCAGGCGACGATAGAGACGACCTCGCTCTTGGTATCGGAGATGCTCTACACATGCTTTCCATTGGGATAAAGCTAGCCGTTTCTGATCGTCTTCAAATGCGAGTATCCACCTCGATATAGCTCGCTGCATTCGATGTCGGCAGTAAGCTGCGCCGCCTGGTAACTTAAATAAATAACGTAGAGGTAAGTGATCAGCTTGTGCCTGCATCGTGTCTTTCATTTCTTGACGAAGACGTGCTTCTTCAACTTTTAATTGAGCTAGTTCAGATGCATAGGAATCGATCGATGGATTTGCTGTGTTGGAACGATTGGAGGGAAGAGAGAGAATCGTTTTTAGCCTCATCCGCTTCTCCGCTGGTGTTTCTAGCTCAAATGCATGTCGATTATCTTGTGAGAATGAGGACAGAATACGTGAGGATGGTGATCTTGGGGAAGTGGTCTTCAACTCACGACTTGGCACTGCCTTATAAGATGTAGATATCGCCATTGGATCATTCGGATCGTCTTCGACTGCTTCTGGATATTCCTGAAAGCTGTCTCTCCATACAGACCAAGGCATTCGTTTTGTTCTTGTAGGTGAATGAGGCCTTTTTCGTAGCCATTCACGATCAGGAGTGCCTTCCTGGAATATGCGACGATGAGAAGATATCGGCATCTCTTTCTGCTCAAGCAAATGAAGCATTTCTTTCGCTCCTAGTAGCGCTTCAGATGCTGAATGTAAACGAGAGGCTGAAAAGTCAAACGTATTCGCTTCGATATCGTCTAAAGTGCTCATGGAAGTAGCTTCTTGAGCATTGTTTGACTCCATATTACTTTCTGCTAATTCTAAAGGAGATACTGTCATCCGAGAAGCTCTTTCTTGTTCTCCGCCAGGTGATACAACATGTAGAGGTGTCAGACGTGTCGGCTGATATCCTTCTGGCTTTACAAACATCGGCGTAATGACTCGATACCGGTCGAATTGAAATACTCGATGAGGTGTTGGCAGAAATCTAGGGTTTTCATCTACATCCTGAAAAGAATTTACTTCCGTTTCTTTTGTCGGCTGTTTCTTTCGTTCTTCTTTTTCTTGAATCTCTTCCTGCTCGATCCAGTTATTTATACGAGGCTTTCTCTTGGCAGGGAGCTTTCTACTTTTAACAAGTAGTGGCTTTTGGACCACTGGCTTGGGTCTTTGGACGACTGACCTGGTTCTTTGGATCACTGGTTGAGGTTCTTGCACCGCTGAAGGAGGCTCAAGACGTCTCTGTAATAACCGACTGGCTGTCAAATGTAGCTGTTCACTACCTAACTCTATTGGTTTTTCTGGCATCACCAGTATATCTGAATCGAAAGCAATCGGCATGGTACTCGTATAAGAATATCTGTCTACAGAAAGAAGAATTAGATATCTACTCATTCGGAGGATTTTCATGCTCTGTACCAGTCGTTTGCATTAACAAGGCAACAGCTAAACAGCAATTCACGGTTGCTCTGTTCGTGTCGGCATTGCGCTTTTTGATTGAGCGCAATGCACGCACAAGTTCGACTAATTGTGGTAGAAGAGATTCTTGATCAAGATGGCTACGCAACGACGGATCCGTCACGATCGAAATTGCCAAGACGCGTGCGGCCAACGCTACAGCAGAAATCCCAGAGAGACCACATCAGAATGTCTCAACAAGTTCGAAGGGAACAGACATCATTAGTACAGTACCTCGCAAATAGACGCTCGCATCATCTTGTCCAAGCACGCGATGGGCAGTCCACAGGACTTCATCCGAACTTAACCTCTTAGTAGAAGAGATGTCGATGCTAGCGACGGAAGCAAGTAGCGCACTATCTTTCATATCATCGAGACATTCCGTTGAGACGATATTCGCTGCTGGCTGCGATCTCGACAGTTGGATGCCAGCCCCATCCATCACGCGACCTTTGACACTGCGTTGCGGCGTTGTGAGGTACTCCTTCGATTGGCCAAAATCAGATTAAAGACATGAGATTGGATTAAAAGGTATCTTGAAGTTTAGAATCGACGCCTCCTCGTGCGCACTTTGAAGCTACCTTAAATGATACCTCCAAAACAAACTGAAATGATCTTTCAATTCCCTTCGTCTTGTTTGCAAGTACCTCGGATGGCCATTCATCTGTGTTTCGTGAACATTAGAAAAGATCGCACCAGTTTCTATGTTTCGTGCATGAGAGTGCAGCGTAATCTTTATGGCTATGCACTGCATGATCTTTAATCTTTATCTGTCTTCATTGTTTGAAGGGGAATTTATCTTGCTACATATGAACCTGTGTCGGTGTCACCTACTTTTAATGTTTACTACATGCTCATTTCATCGAGGTAAATCCTCGGTCAAGTAGTCCTCTTATGCGAAACGCAATGCCACAACAAGTCATTTCAGTCGTGTACTATCGCAGGCATCAGAGATGTACTGACGCCATTAAATAGAGCTTACCTGGTGACACCTGCATGGCATGATACTACTGTTTTTATTTAGTCGCTTTTAGCTCCACAACACTTCACTTTCCATTTCGTCCGCAACAGCTCAAGCGCTTAGGTCAATCGCCAATTGGAAATATGCTGACTGCAGAGGAAGTCCCGCCAGTCGCGAAAGTCCTTTGCTACTTGCAATATCTCGTCGTGCTTTTCTTTGGCCGACTGCGTGACTTGCTTGGAGGCATTACTGGAATCTCTCGGTACAATGTCCATACACCGAAAGGCTATGCTCCTTTGCTCGACTCGTTCTCAAGTTTCTACACTCGTCGCTTCTACGAGCGTTTCTCCGATTGCTTTAACCATCCCATCGCTGGTCCACCGACTGCCAATGTCGATGTAGTCAAGCGATATACTCTTGATGGAAACAAAACGTTCATTTCGACGGATGAAGTCCAAACTTGTATCAACATGGGCTCTTACAACAACCTCGGCTTTGCTGACGACTGGATGTCCACTTGCAGCAAAGATGTCTTTGCTGCGATCGACAAGTATGGTCATGCCAGCAGTTCTTCGAACATGGACTTTGGCACCACACCGCTGCACGAAGAACTCGAGCGTGAAGTTGCTGCCTATGTCGGGAAGCCAGATGCTGTGGTCTGCACCATGGGCTACGGTACGAACGCGACTTCAATCCCAACACTTATGGGCAAAGGATCTTTGATCATCAGTGACGCTCTCAACCATACGTCTATCGTCAATGGTTCCCGTGACTCTGGAGCAGTCATCGCTGTGCTGAAACACAACGATCCAAAGTACTTGGAAAAGCTCCTTCGTCGCAAAATTGCTGAAGGTCAGCCAAAGACAGGACGTGCATGGACCAAGATTCTTGTCATGGTGGAAGGCATTTACTCCATGGAAGGTGAAATTGTCGACCTTCGGGGCATGGTTGATGCTTGCAAAAAGTATAAAGCATACATTTATGTGGATGAAGCTCACTCCATTGGTGCACTTGGCAAGAATGGTCGAGGTGTCTGTGAGCAGACTGGTGTCGACCCGAGTGAAATTGACATCCTGATGGGTACTTTCAGCAAGAGTTTCGCAGGTGTTGGTGGCTACGTCGCGTCGTCGAAAGAAATCTGCGACCACATCCGTCGAGCGAGTCGTGGTGCCATGTACTCGCCCATCCTGTCTGTCACGGTCATCCAGCAAGTGTTGACAGCATTGAAGATGGTGGAAGGCAAGGATGGCACGACGCTTGGTCGACAGAAACTCGACTCTCTCCGTAACAACTGCAACTACGTCCGTCAGCGACTGATGGACATGGGACTCGTTACGCTCGGCCACTTTGACTCTCCCGTCATCCCTGTCATGCTTTATCACATGTCAAAAGTTCGACAATTCAACAAGGAATGCATGAAGCGTGGCGTTGCTGTCGTGACGGTGGCATTCCCTGCTATTCCTGTGCTCCTTGGTCGTGTGCGCATCTGTGTATCTGCTGCTCACAAACGCGAGGATTTGGACAAAGCTCTGAATGTGATTGAGGAAGTGAGCGAAATTTGCCACGTGCAGTTCTTACCAAAGAGACAGAAGGTCGCAGCTATTGCTGCGTAGGGATACCTTCGCTGTAGTTTTGCATATCTTGATTCAATACGAAGCGTTATAAATGGAGCAACATTGTTTCCAGTTCTCAATTTAAAGCACTACTTTATACTTTCCAATGCATGCTTCAATGAAAATCTACAAGTTCACGGCGTTTTAATTAAATAAACTCCCAGCATTATGGGTTAATCGAATGATACTCTTCAACTATAATTTACATTACATCGCTTCCATCGTAAATAAGCTTCAGCTGCATAAAAATACCGGTACAAGTGATGTGTGTATGGCTTAGTAGAAACGTTGGTCGGCTCCTATTCTCCATCAAAAACAATTCATGTATAAGTTTATTGCAGCCATTTGGGTGGCAAATATCCGAAATTGCTTCACATGCTCAAAAAGACTTTTTAAGGTAACTGTCTACTTAACACCATGGCTCATGCAGCTAAAGTAGAACTTGAACCGCTTTCTGTACGCCAATTGTATTCATATTCTCCTGACCATGGCGAAATTATCTCATAAGGCCATGTCCAGCGCGGTCCTCCCTCCCTACGTTTACGCATTACATTGAAATGTGCATCGTTGTAACGCGTCCTGGTGTTACATTTAGTCTTTCACTCCATAACTGCATAGCCGTGGCTAAAACTCAAATGAAAAGAAACGCTTCCTCGTGGTAACTTTGCTATTGAATTCTACTGTGTAGCTTCGTCCGGAATCTCCTCTGGGCAAATGAGAGCGTCCACAAAGGCTTTTTCTCCTGACGAAGTTTCAATCATGTGTTGGACGGACAGAAATCCGTGCTCGTTCATGCGCAAGAACGTTTCGTTTGAATGAGTCAAAGCCTTAAAAGCATGCTGGAGTACAGCGACATGAAAGGAAGCTTCGCATCTACCTGCTTCTGCACTACAGGAGTACTCAATGAAAGCAGATGAGTTCGATGCAAATTCAATTTCGCACGAGCCAGTTTCCGACTTTGCGCTGAGACTTAGAGATGATGTGGATACATTGCTACTGTTTACAAGATCGGGATTCGTCGGATCTTGCATCGCAATCATCACGTTAGCAGCACTTGGGAGATCATAGAGCTCTGCAAAGGCTTCATGAAGAGGCAGAGACTGGATGATGCATCGACCAACGACCGCAGAGCTTTCAAAGTACGTCTCAAAATCCATTTGACCAACGTCGTCACCCTCCGTCTCAAGGACCTGGATCGCACTTTCACACATAACACCATTCTCCTCAACTGCTAATAACAGCTTTGCTGTCTATAGTCATCGAGCATAAAATAAATTGAGCTTATACGGGTACGATTGTATCTGTGAGAATGGTACCTGGGGCACGTAGCGCATCTGAAGAGAACTGGTGGATAGAGCACTTTGACCGAATACGGACAAACACTCGATTAGCAAAGTCAGGTCTAATGAAAATGTGAGTTCTTCGTCCATGTCTCCGTCCTGTGTATTCTCAGTCGTAGATCCAGCAACAAACTTGTAGCTCTCAAACAATTCCTTGTTCAAGGATGTCTTGACTTGTAGTGATTTACCCCGAGAATATGATGTAAATAGTAAGCCTCCTTCATCAGCATTGCATCGTACGCGCTCTTCGCTTTTGCTGTGCAGTAGACAGCCCAGCAGAGTCACCAGTACCTTGACACTAGTAGCAGAGCACTCGAAACTTGCTTCATTCACACCATCCACATCATCATGGCCGATATTCGCATCAATTCCAGCCATTTCAATACACTAGTACTATTCTGGACGACTCCTAAGGCTTGCTAATAAATTCTAGAGAAGTGTATTGGTGCGCAGAGAGCTCTTAGTTGCTCAATTCGCATTTAGCTATTTCATTGTCCAAGATGTATACATTTCTATATAAAATGCCACAAACAAACTACTTTGACAAGGAAGTAGTTTTCGCCATGAAAGTAGCTAATCCAGACAACACCGCACCTGTAGACTCCACTACATCCTTCAATGTCCGTTTTAAATGCTTCACTAACTGCAGAAGCTGTATTTTCAAATTTTAGTGTACTAATAAAGTCTATGAAGGCCTCTAGCGACACCTCGATGAATGCCGAAAGCAGTGCGTCCAAACGATCTCGTCAAAGTGATAATGAGTCATCTAGTCAATCGAAGAAACCTCGTTCAGTTGACTCTACTACAACATCTCAATTGCAAAATGCTGCGAAAGAGCTGCAACTATCTAGTTTACCGAAAGAAGCGATGGTCGGGCGTGAGACGGAGCGAACGCTCATTTGGAGTATGCTACGTTCATCCGTTGAATCTCAGCGTGATGACAACGGATTTATCTACATTAGCGGATTACCGGGTGTCGGTAAAACTTCGATTGTCAAAGACGTCCTCCGTTCCCTTAAATCGGATAATTCGTCCGAGTCAGAGGACTACCTTCCACCATTCAACTGCGTCGAGGTAAATGGCATGCACATGCCCAAACCTGATGTAACATACAACATCATTTGGCAAGCTCTACATCCAGAAGATAGCAAGGTATTGAGAACCACTTTTTACATCAACAGTAAGTACATTATGTAAATTATTGTCTGTAGAAAACTCGCGGCGCTGCCAAGTTGGCTACAGCTCTGCATTCATTATTCGCAACTCCATCCTCAACTCGCCCAGTCTTGATAGTATTGCTAGATGAATTAGACTTCCTAGTGGCCGGTAAAAACGAAGTATTGTACAATCTGCTAGAGTGGCAGCTACTTCCCCACTCGAAACTTGTGCTCGTTGGTATTGCCAATACGATGGATCTCCCAGAACGCATGCCGTCCAAAATTCGTAGTCGCATGAGTGGACAGCGTATCATCTTCCCTGCTTACAGCAAAGACCAGTTGCAAGAAATCATCGAGCAACGGTTGCAACGACTCCAAGTTTTTAGTGAAGACGCGATCCAACTATGTGCCAAAACAGTCTCTCACCAATCTGGAGACGTTCGACAGGCACTAACAATATGTCGTAAAGCAGTGGATATCTGTCTTCGTCGTTTGCGTGAAGCTAAAGAATCGACTGAGCAATATGTGACAGAAAATGATTTGCAAAGAGTGCAAGATGAGATGACGACTTCAGCTCTTTTGGTGCGATTAAAGAGAGCGAGTAAATTTGAATGTGTCTTTCTCTTGGCGTTGCGAGCAGAAACGAGGACAAGTCATCGATCAGAAGGAGAGTTTGAGAACATCGTCGAGCGATTTGACATCCAATGTAAAACTCGTAACTTCAAGCCAAGGCCGCGACCAAGTCAGTTACTTTGGATATGTGACGAGCTGGAACGATCAGGTCTTGTACGTCGGATTCGAGATAAGTCCGCCAGATATCCCAAGATCGAGCTCCAATGCTCGGATGAAGAAATTGACGAGGCTTTCTTGACTCATCCAATCGGTCGGCAGCTCTTGTACTAGACTTATATTAACAATTACAAAGATTTTTCTTGAAATACATGCGTCTATTTGCTTAGCAGTTGAACATAATGAATAACCTTAGAGCGACACGTATTTATAGCAGGATTTAGAAAAGATTCATGTTGAATGGATGGACGCTTGTTTTTTCGATTCTATCCGTAACGATACCATTGTCTATAGATGGTGATTTGCATCAAGCCACTTGATCGGCTTGTACCCATGACATAAGTAAATCTTGACATATCGCTATATCACATCCTAGAGCTCTCGAAAGATGAAGTTGTGAAACTTGCCAGCTGAAAACTAGTTCTATCTAATTAAGACAAGATTTGACAGTATTAGACCGGCAGCACACTTTCATTCTGGTAAACAGTTGGGCCGTGTGCGACCTGGATATCAATATGACAAAATTGGGGTTTCGCCTTTTGCAGTTCTGTCCTTGACAATTGAATCGGACAGCTCTGTGTTTGTTGAGAATTGCCAATTTGGATGAGCTACATGCTATGGAAACATAACGTAGCAATCCAACATAACTTTCTTCCACTATATCGAATGCATAAGAGAGTATTCTGAACTGCCGATGGAGGTACATATTCATTTTCTTAGTCTTTTTCTGTCTTGGTCTTTGATGCAATCAGGAGGAAGCTATCTTCGAGAAGACTTCAAGCCATGACCGGTGCTCGAAATGTGCAAATTTGAAAATGCGCGCGAAAGAGTCGCTTCACTTGGTGAGCTCTTCGCTTTACTTGCGCTAGTTAGCTCTTCGCTATTATATCGGAACAAAGTACAGTTTTGGACGAAATAATTTACCGATATATGTGACTCACACTGTACGCCGTCCCACTAAAATGTCGAAGAGCTCAATAGCGGAAGTAAATCGAATGCAACTTCAATCTAAATGACTTCGACGAGAAACTACAATACGCTCGACAGTATGCCCCGCCAAAGCATGACAGAGATACGTACGATATACGTGGATAGGAATGGCAAGCTGGGTAGCGACATAAACATAGGATGCACCGCCAAAGACTTGGGCATGATTTTTATTACACTATTTGCGTCTTTGTATATTTGTATCTTTTCACTATACCGATTGCTCCTTGGATAATACCCGAATATCTGCTCAACGAACACGATCTTGAAATGTAACTAAGTTTAGCCTATGAATGCATTGGCTTTTGTATGGTTCACGGACTAAACGAAGTTTCAAAACATCGTGCATTCATGCAAACATTTTTCTATTGTTTCTTACTTTTGATTATGTTGTCAGGTTGACTTTTAGACCCAGTGACAATGTACCCTCAAATAGTACCCTGATATCTTAGCTCCTTCCATAACGGCCATTATATGGAGATTGATGGGAAAATGAACGGGAAAATTTTAAACATTGATTTCAAGAGATAAAATCAATGGAAACTTGGGAATAAAGGTCATAATGCACCTCAATAGTAAAGTTAACTCGTTTCTTGGTTATCATGAGCTATTTCAAGATAGCCGATGCGCATCTACCAAACCATATACACTAAAATAGTAACACTCGCGGCGTGGAATCATGATCCAACATGCAGTAACTTCGACGTATGCTGTACCGTGTTTCATCCATATGTGTACCAACAACGTTTGGCCACATTTCATGAGAATTTGACAACTATAGCGAAGATGGCATCTACCGATAGTTGGACGGCACCCAAGCTCCTCATTCTCTACGGCAGTGAAGAAGGCAATGCCCAGGATGTTGCCCAATATGTGCAGCAGCTTGCAATCAATCGCAACCTCGTTGATACGCGAGTCTCAGCTCTAGACGACTTCGACGTCAGCACTCGTCTGCCTCGCTGTAACCTCGTCATCTTCATTGTATCTACTACAGGTGATGGGGAGGCACCTGGTAATATGTCCAATGGCTGGCGATCGCTCCTTCGCAAAAGCCTAGGTAAAGACTGGCTGAGTGGTGTCCAGACCGCCGTCTTCGGACTCGGAGACTCGAGTTATGCCAAGTTTAATGCCGTCGCTCGTCGACTACAAGCTCGACTAGTACAACTAGGCGCTCAGGAGCTCATTCAAAGAGGTTTGGGTGATGACCAGCATGAGTTTGGCTACTTTGGTGCGCTCCTACCGTGGCTGACATCTCTGTGGGAAGCTGTGCTATCCATGCATCCGCTTCCAGACGGCTTCGTCATTGATGATAGTCCAAAGGCAGTTCAACAGGTCTATACGGTTGCTAATGTAAGCGATAGCGACGCAGTTCAGGCAGCCAGTAGCTTTGATCCGACGAAAGACGCGTCGAACTTCTATGCTCCACCACTTCACGTCGTGAACGAAGAGAGTGGACTGCTCGTACCTAAACTCACTGTGAATAAACGTCTTACAGCAACAGACTGGCAACAGGATGTCCGACACCTAGAGTTTGAGCTACCTCTGCATGCTCAGAAACGAAACGGGGAAGAGTACAGAGCTGGTGATGTAGCTGTTGTCTATCCGGAAAACACGAGTGGTGTGGATGAGATGCTAGCGTACGTTCGTATGGAAGGAAATACTGTGGTTTCTATTGAAAGAGTGGACGGAAGCAAGCAACAGGATTTCCCAACTCCATGTACCGTTCAGGATGTCTTTCAAAAGTTTCTTGACATCCTAGGCACACCACGTCGTAGCTTTTTCAGTCAATTGTCTACTTTTGCTACAGATGAAGAAGAGGTAGGTCATGTTACACAAAGCAGTATGAAAATGCACGCTCATGTGAAGGATAGAAAGAGAAATTGGAAGAGATTGCGTCGCCAGAAGGTGTCGATCTCTTGTATGACTACTGCATTCGAGAGAAACGGACGTACGCAGAGGTCCTGAGCGACTTTCCTAGTGCCAAATTATCACTGGCGATGATCCTACAGCTCGTTCCACGTCTAAAGCCTCGTCAGTATTCCATTGCGTCCTCTTCTCTCCTCTATCCACATCAAGTAAAGTCCCTTTGTCTTCTATCTTGAGATCTAGACTAACGCATGTGGACAGGTGCATCTAAGTGTAGCTATTGTGGACTTCTTGACTCGTTATAAGCGACGTCGAAAAGGCATTGCTTCATCCTACTTTGAGCAACTATCAACAGAGACGACCTATGTGCCCATGTGGCTGAAACATGGCGTGTTTCAACCGCCAGACATTGATGAGAGTATTCTCATGGTAGGACCAGGTACTGGTCTCGCCTCACCTCGTGCCATTGCTTTAGAACGCAAGGTATTACGTACGACGTCGCCTCATCCTGGCAACACGTATCTGTTCTTTGGTTGTCGGCATCAAGATAAAGATTTCTTATACGGGCAGGAGCTACTAGCAATGGAGAATGCTGGCGACCTTACACGTTTCTATCCTGCCTTTTCACGTGATCAAAGCCACAAGGTCTATGTCCAAACGAAACTGGTGGAAGCAAAGGAAGAGGTGTGTCAGCATATCTTGAATGGAGGATACATCTACATCGCTGGGTCGGCGAAACGTATGCCCAATGATGTGTTTGAAGCGTTGCGAGATATCTTGAGAGCAGAAGCGAAGCTATCGTTGAAAGATGCGGATAATTTGTTGAAAAAGATGCAACGTACGAAGCGATACGTGGTCGAGTCGTGGTCCTAATCATTGTGGAATGGGATAAAGATGAAATAGAAACGATTTCGCTAGTAGTTACTTGTGACTGTTCAATAACAGGATCATGGCCGACGAAGAAAAGAGGATGGAAATGCGACGCATGGAAGAAGAAGGAAATCAGGATGAAGAGCTTGGCGAGTCGACGTATGGATTAGATGAACTAGTGGAAATGGAACTCGACCTACCTCCTCGACTACAAATTGGAAACAATCAACCTCTACTACCTGCTAGGACGAACAACCAGGCTATCGATGTTTCTCTAGAAGCTCTCGTAACTACCTCTAGCATGTTGCTTAATGCGTTGTGTCTATTGTACTAAGTGGTCTTTTCAGGCGTTGCAAAGCCCGCATGGAGAAACGCAGGAAGATAGCGGTTGGAGTGGCCATGATGATAACATAGAGTTCGAATCATATAAAAAATATAACGATACGGAGTCGAGGACTTTACAAGATGCGAATGACAAGAAAGACCTTCCTCATCTATCTGCCTCCGATAAACGTCGAAAGGATAGGAGAGAAAGCCTTGAGCGAGTTATACTCGGTGGCGATAGACATCCATACTCTACCGATGACGCAGAAGACAATGAGCATTCATCTTGTACACTTCAAGACATTGCATATCGTCCTCGACGACGATCATCATCATCCAGCTCGAAAGCACGACCATTACCGGAGAAAAAGCCAAAGCATGGCGGTATCTATGCCTTACTACTCCAAAACGCGAATGCCGAAGCGCAACCAGTCATGGTCAGTAACTTTACTGGTGGGCCAGAGATCGTAGACGGCATGTATCTCCAACGCATCTACCGATGACCTCTACCTAACTCTCTTGTGCTTACTACTAGAGGAACATCCATCTCCATACGAGTCACGTTTAACAAGCAAGGTAGAACCAATGCAACTGCCTCACAACGTCCACTAACACCTCGACTAGAAACCACGACACGGTGGCATCTATCGCACCCTTCAAAGTCGCTCTTCATCGTAAGCGAACCACCCGATCAAACTGAATGAATCACATTTCCATTGTCTTGTTTCTTTCTCTACCTACAGCTTCACTTGTCTGAAAATGTCTACCGTAGACGGGTGTCTCCTTTCGTCCTCTCTAATACGAAATGCCATTCTCTTGCAACTTGGCTTCCAATTCCGCAATGCGTGCCTTGGCAGCATCCAATTCAGCTTGCAGCTTGGACTCACCAGCGTCTTCCGACGAGTTCTTGCTGCGACTCAATAAGCTCTTCACACCCGACGCCGTGCGATTCACGCGAGACGAACGAGACGAACTGGACGAAGTGGATCTAGTCGAAGCCGTTCGAGAGCGTTTGCCGTCGAATGTGATCTTACCAAACGAGTTCGGGTTCAACGACATAAGCGCAGGCGAGTTGTCCGTGCCCTGCAACCAGTCGTCCGCTGTCATGGATGGCACGCCAGCGTACGTGTCCGGAAAGATGTCGTCCTGGAACGCATCGGACTTGCGAGGAACGTACACATGCAGTGGCTCGACGGCGTTCGACGTCAGTTTGAGTAGTCGGTCCGTCTCACACTTCATGATGTCACATCCGCGCTTGGGAATCATGGCCATGCCCTTGGCGGCCGTCGTAGATCGGTACTCGCTCACAGGGAAGGCATACGGTTCTCCACCGGACATTTCATAGTATCTGACGTTACCATCTCCCTTGCCACATAGGAACAAGAGGTTCGTGTCTGGGTCGTAGAGTGGGATGATGACACCCGCGGCTTGGTCAATGTCCACCTTCTTTAGTTCCTTGTCCATGTTTCGAGGATCCCAGACCTTAAACTGACGCTGGCTTTGTCTCGTGAACCCGACCGTCACGAACGTCTCTTTATCTCCTAAGAAAGCCATCTTGACACTCTTCGAGCCTTCATGCGCTCCCTCTTTCTGCGCCGCGACTTGGCCGCTACGAGCGTCATACAGCCTCACGGTCTTATCTTTGCAGCTCGTACCGAGGAGATTGCCCGTGTAGCTCCACTGGAGGTCTTGCACGAGGTTCTCCCCCCACTCTTCCATCTGAAGGACCTCTTGGCCCTTTTCAATGTCCCACAAGCGAGCTGAAAAGTCTGACGAGGTGGATGCTAGGATGTTGTTGGCCGTCGGGTGGAACTTGATCAACGTGACCTTACGTCCGTGGCCGTGGAGGTCGACTAGAGGTTCCGTGCAGGTCTCACTGAGCCCACCTTCCGGGATGCCCCAGACTTTGATCGTCGTGTCATCCGATCCGGAGGCTAGGAGGTGCTCGTGGAAAGGATTGAAGTCAAAGTCGTAGACCGCTCCTTTGTGTCCCGCGACAAGTGGGAAATTCGGGTCGAACTTGCCTACTTTTTCGTACGGGACGACGGCCATGGCTCCACCGCCTGCATTGATGGCGACACAGAAGAACTTGGTGTTCCCCTTAATGTAGTTGTGCTCTCCAGTCGTAGTCGCGAGCCGGAGGTTGGTGTACGAGTTCTCGAACTTAGCCGGTTCCAAGTACACATGTCGGAATTTACTTTGACGAACGACTTTGCTCATGCTTGGCGCTACGAATGCTCTTAATGAGGATCTAGCAGGTGTGTGATACCAAAGGAAAGACGTACTGTAGTAGACGATATCAATGTCAAGTGAGTGGATCTACGAGTGAAAGAATCAAATCTCAGAAAAGTGAACCTAGATGAGGAAGCAATACTGAACACGTACAAGCACTCGGTGTCTCTTGTCGTGATAAAAATGATCAGCTCCCCCGTACTGTGCATCTCCACCGGTGGATCTCGATTAAGTACGACTGATCGTCCGATCGCCGATTGCTATTCGATTGCTATTCGATGGAAGGCATGCTCTCGAGATTGACACGACGCGTGAGATACGGACGGATCAGCACGATGTCGAATGCGAAGCGTAAGCTACTCGCAAAATCGTTGAGCGACGTGAAGAAACCGCGTTTGCAACTACTTGATACGGACGAATTCGCACGCATAAATGCTCGTAAGATGAATACTTAGACACATGTAGACAGACTTGATGGACCCGACGATGGCATGTAGAAATGAAAGAATATGACGAGTTGCGTGAACAAGTAATCAAACGATCGCGAGAGATCCAAAAGGCATCGAAACAAGCTATCTTTGCATTGCATCGAGGTGATGATGCGCAAGCGAACAAGTTGTTCACGACGGCCGAGTCTGTCATGACCGACTTGCAACCGATGATCCAAGCGAACCCGACTCTTCGAGACGGCGCCTACTCCAGTTCTTTGGAGGAGTACGCCGAAGGCAAATGCTTTGCGCATTACTTGACGCACAAATCTTTACTCCCAATGCAAGAGATTCCTCAGCTTACGCCAACAGAGTACTTAGGAGGCATTCTTGACATGTCTGGCGAAATTGTGCGATACGGCGTCGCCAAAGCGACTGCTCGTGATGTCGATGAAGTCACTCTCTGCCGTGAGATGGTGCTATCCATTCAAGAAGAGTTGCTTCAGTTCGACTTCCGCAATGGAGCTCTTCGTAAGAAGTTTGATTCCATCAAGTACAACGCTCGTAAACTCGAGGTACATCTTCTCTTCACTCGTGTTATATACATGTATCTCATCATTAGCATAGAACACATTGTATGAACTATCGCTCGTCATGGACGTTGGTAACGTTCGTGTTCGACCGACGGAAACGGAAGAGCATGAATAAAAAGAAGCAAATCATCCATTTCCGTTGCACCCATCTACTCGTTTACCCCATTGCGTGCGATTCATATCGCACGTGACAGATTTCACTTACTTCTGCTAATTTAGCTAATGCATCATCTAAATCTTTCCTTGTGTGGGCGGCAGATATGCAGAAACGAACGCGAGACAAGAGCAACGGCGTCGCGGGGAAACCGACGGTTACCACTGCCAAGTCGCGCTTCAGGCATTCCCTCGAGAACTCTCCGACTTTTGACAAGTAGTACAGCATGACCGGAATCACGGGCGAATCCAAGTTGCCGAGCGTCGTGACACCCATTTCGTAGAGTCTCTGGCGGAAGTAGTTACTATTATCTCGTAGTTGCGCCAACTTTCTTGCGCCCAAATCACCTCCTTCTTTGCCCCAGATGATACGCAGTGCCGTCAGCACTTGCATGGCGATCACAGGAGACAAGGCAGTGGCGTAGTGGGCACCTGCGCTTGAGTTGCGGATGGCGGCAATGATCTCGTGAGAGGCAGCAATGTATCCTCCGATGCCACCAAAGCTTTTGGTAAAGGTGCCCATGAGGATGTCGACTTCACTCGGGTCCACACCACTGTACTCGCAGATACCTCGACCGGTCTTGCCCAACGCTCCAAT